>BQNB010066230.1:0-28394 GCA_026074375.1 Tanacetum coccineum
AATAATTAACCATTAGCCCCTTAATTAATATGTTAATGTACATAGTAATTAAATCAGTCAAAAGGTCAAACTCGGGGGGGGGGGGGGAGGGGGTCTTTTGGACTTAAAGGGGGCCGACCACTATATGGGATCAAGAGGGGGGATTAGTGAAAATTGAAGGTAACTTATTCCCTAAGCCATATTTCCCTAGTTCCAACACTATATAAACAAGGCTTAGGAATTTACTTTCATCCATCCCATTCCTCTCTTCTCTTTCTCTTGAGCCGATCCAAAAGATCCCAATGTAAGGGATATTTCATTTGGTTTTCTTAAGTATATTGAGAACATGTTTCTTGATAAATCATGAGTCTTGGAACTAGCATTTAGGTAGCATCGGTTGACGTATAGCGTGGATACATGTAGAGGTTGCTTACTTTAGCAACTTGGTTAGGTTCCGTGAATCTCAACGATCACACTTGTGTGATCACTAGCTTCGTTGTTCGATAGCTTATTTTGCTAAAAGGTATATGTTTCCTTATTTAATTTTATGTTAATTATACGAACTATATGTGATTTTTTCCGCTGCATTTACTCGTGTAATATTAGTGCAATATTATGTTATTAGATAACCGATTCCTATAATTTCGTTGATGAAATTGTTGCAGAAAAGAGTTGGAGCTTACGCGTTGCACGACAAAGGTAAGTAACTCTATAAACACTCTTATTATGTGTTTAGGTTTAGGTTATATCACTGATTAGAAGATCTTGATAAATTAGGGTTTTACTTGCTTGGACTTTACTTGTTTAATTTTTGTTGTGCATGTTTTATAGTCCATGCGGGTGATCACCAAAACCCTACAAAGGTGTCCCATGGAATGCTTCATGATGGGACATGTGACTAGTTTTCCATAACTTCACTGCCTCTTTTCCTACCTAAGTGCCATGATTGAATCATGTGAATGCTCATACTTATTCTTCGAGAACGTCCTGACTCAATCCTTGAATGTCCATAACCCTAGGTGTTTTCTCAGGCTATGTGTTTTTGGTTGTCCATGTCATGGACTATACCCTGGGGGTGCTTAACCTGATATGATCAGGGTTAAGTAAGCTAGGGTCATGTTGTTGCTTCGCTCATGTAAGTGTGTTGGTCATTTTCCTAACTAGGATTTCTTTCTCAGCTTGTGTGTGAGTGAAGACTAGTGTAGGACAAATGCTACTCTAGGGGCCTGAGCTAAGTAGTGGTTCCAAGGTGTCTTTTTAAACTAGGCTTGTGGTTATGCTAACCTAAGAGTCATCGCTATGTGGTGCGTTTACCTAAGAACTAGCCAATCTTCTTTTGTCTATCTGTCTTTTTAAGTGAGCGGATGTTGTTGGGAATTAAACACTTCAGAGTTAGTACTGCTAAGCTAAGAGTTAATACTGCCAAGCCAACAGTTAGTACTGTTAGAAGAAAATAGTTAGTACTGCTAAAGATTACAACTGTCAGTACTAACTTAAGGCTGTTGAAGAACTTAGTACTGCTAGTGTATAAGTTAGTGCTGCTAATGGAAGATTAATGCTGCCGAAGAGTTAAAGCTGCTGCAAAGATAAGAGTGATTTAAGTCAAAGCTGTTGAAGAGACTACAGCTGTGTGAAGAGATAAGTATGAGTTATTTTAGGAAAAGATTATTGATTGATAGAAAAGATCTTGTATATCTTTTAGTATGGTAAGTTAGTAATTGTAGTTTGACTATGACTCCTTGTGTCTATAAAAGGAGATCATAAGTCATAGAGAGAAATAGACAATCACAATACTTCTCATACACATCTCTTAGATTCATAGCTTCAAGGTTGTAAACCCTAGTACTAGAAAGAGTACTCGTATTATTAAGTTTAATAATATTGAAGCTTTATAGTGATATCATTGTTCTTATATATATTCACTGTTTTGATTATAATATTCTTCTAGATATTAAAGAGTAGATTCTGCATACTTTATAATATTTACTCAAAGTTTTTGTCATAGTACCTTTGGATTTATCCAAGGATACTAACCTTACATCAAGCTAAGGAGAGAAAGATCTATTCAAGTGGGATCTACAGATGTTCTTTGCATGACCTGAATATATCGTAACCCTTTCCCCTAATGTACCCTAGCACCTAGCCCTTTGCTTGATGCTGACTTTCTGAGGTCGTCCACCAAAGATAATGCCATGGGACCCCCTATGTTTTTTCATTGTCTTTTGATGTGTTGAAGTGACTTGAGAACTTGTTGTTCGTTTCGATACTATACAGATTTGTTGAGGGAGTGCGGTATGCAAATTGACGTAGTCATGTGTTGCGTGCAACTCCCCTGGTGATCTTCTTTTGAGGTTTCAATATGACTGACAACCCTCGTTTAGGGGAAGGTTTTGGTTTACCTCATGGCGAGTGAAGGCGTCTACTCAGACGGTCCAAAGTGGTCTTTGGTTGTTTCCAAAATATGAGGAGGTGTTTTACCGGTCATATGTGGTGAAGAAACTGGGTAAAAGAAGAAAAACAAGTAAATTTTCAAGTATTCTATGTAAGAAAAAGAATGAAAATAGGCTTAAAGATTGTGGCTATTTTGTATCATGTCTGAAACAGATGGCGTCATGTTTACGTATAGTATGTAAACGTGTTTAAGGAAGGATTTAGGATGGTTGTGTTGTTTGGTTTCCCGTGTTGAACGGTAAGGACCCGATGGCATGATTAATATCATGAAGCTCGGGTAACACTTAACAAACCATCTATAAATACTTCACGCCTCCAATGAAGACTTGTCTCATCGTTGTTTGAGTTTGATCAGGCACCATAATCATCACAGCTATAAGGCGTGCCTTCCTCCTGAAGCTCTACAATAAAATTATAAGTGTCAATTAAATTCCATAAAAGTTAAAGCAAAGGAAACAAATCTGATAAAATATAGATACGTCTTTCTCTCTTGGCGAGCTTCAAGCCGCATACAGGAAACATCGTTCTCTTCTTAGTTGACCCTAAGGTCATCCTTAACCTTACATACTAGCTCGTAAAGCTTTACGTGTTGGCTCTTCCAAGTCTCCATGAAATCAAATAGGTAAGGATCATATTATGTTGGTTGAGACTACATGATATTGAATACCCCGAATGCCTCACTCAAAGGATTAAAACTTTTCCAGAGGTGATTGATAAATCCTTCCATGACAAAGAACTAAAACCTTGCAGATGGGCTAGGTCGCATGTGATAATTTCTTAACTCATACGTCAGTTCAAACATCTCAGAGTTCCTAGATGCCCGATAAATATCCCAAGTAGCCTTAGGTTTCTAGCTATCATGAACGTGAGGTGACCCAGTCACCAATTTACCATGATAACTCGAGTGATTAGGCATTCTCAGTGTTTCATCAGTTAATATCTTATTGATGAAACTGTACGGTTCCTGTCTTGACCGGTTCGCTTAGTCATACGGATCAGAACTATGATGCATCATGTTGTAGTATGTCATCTACAATTCAATAAAGACAATCAGCGATTCAAATATTTTATCATAATGGCTACTAAACCCTATAATTTACCATATTACGCTATCATCCATATTATAGCCTTACAACGCATTACATTATGGCCTATCTACCATATAACTGTTTTTAGCTAGGTGTTTACCACCACCAATTGCCTCATAGAGACAAATCCTTGGGCCGAGTATCCAACATAAGTCAGGCATATTTAGTCGTTCATGCATCCTCAGGTCCGTTGTTGTAGAATGGCAAAAGACTCTACCATAGAATCCAGTGGCCTTGCAATTCATTGATCTCTGCAATGGAATACGCCCAACGAATCCAATAACCACCTCATCCCACGTCAACCATGTACCCACAAACATTATGCTTTGGTGTATCTGCCTACAAGGTTTGAGCTAAGAGAGTGTAACAATTATTGATGGCACATTAGTGTAATTTTACACATGGGGAAAGACCTTGAACCCATCGGTTCCCTAATCTTTTCTTTTTATATTAAAAAAGTCATTTTACGTATGAACTATGCATGAATTTATACCACAATTTGTTAAGTTTAATAAAAACAAATCCTTTTGTAATAAAATCTGTCTAAACTCAGGTTTACCCTTTCCATGATTTTTTAGATAGGTTGACTATATTCATAGACCTACTTATTTTATTATGTGAACTCGCTATCGAGGACTTGGTGCTTAAGTACACCCCTCTCCCTTGACTTTAGCAGAGACGCCTTAGTTTTATTATGTCTCTAAATAATATTGGTTGACATATTATTTACATATAAGCATGCATAAAGAGAATAAAAAAAGGCTACTAACACAGCCGAGCCACTATCTAACGTTGATCGCGAGAGCCACTTCGAGAAATAACTTTGGTCTATTTTAAGGGTTAAACATGACCAAAGGAAAGAAGGTTTCTTTAAGTTTCGTGTCTTCTCGGCATCGCCCATGATTATTTCCTTCCTCGAGTGTATTGTCATTCCTCTGTGCTCCCTGATGTGTGCTTATCGTTGTGCGTAGGTAATTTATTATTTAAGTTTTAGTATTTATACTTTTCTAACTTTACATATTAACAAACACTAACGGCCAGTGTACCTGATCAATTGTAGGTTCGTTGGTAAGTAGGGTGTCGATCACTAAGAGTGAGCGTTAACACTTAAATCTGTCAGTATTTTAGTTATCTAAGTTAGTCTTAATTTATCCTAATTAAATCTATCTATACTAAACTAACGCAAAAGGGGGGTTTTTAGCCTGAGAAACTGGCACGAGTTTTGGTTTATCTAGCCTAAATGATGATAATTAACACACACAAGTTGATAAACAAAAGATAAAGAAGCGGTCAAGCCTAATGTAAGAAAAACATATTAACCATGATTATTCTAATAAAATGCATGAATTTTATATTTGTGCAATGATTGTTTTACTTTGTTAGTGATATATCATTCTTAAGCTTAGGTGGGACTTCTTCCTAAACTCTAGGTTTGTATTCCAGTTAATCTTGTCACAATTAACCTAAACCCGCATAAAGCATTCACGGTCGATTATAATCTATCTAGGAGACAATAATGGTGATCTTATCGAACCCTAGCTCACTGAGGCTTTACTAACTTACAACTTAAAAGCTATTTATATACTAGTAGTCCACTGTCTAAATCTTCACCCAAGGAATCAGAACGTTATATGTAATCCTAGGTCACCTGCTAGTCTACCTATTTACTAAACCAAGGGCAAAGACAGGTCAATATTTGTGATCATATTACTCTAGATATATAAATGATTGTATGTAGTTCTATCCCAGACTCTAGCTAACGCGATATTTGTATTCATAGATCTAGTTAAATGATAGGTTAAACACATACTTAAGCACATAAACGAGTATGAAGTGATAAACATACTCAGCATGCAACAAATAAGTAAATAACCGATATAAACAGAATCAAAACATTATATTATCATAAACATGGCTAATACTGTAACACCCTTAAAATGGGTCGTAGCGGAAAGTATGTCCGGGATCGTTACTTTATAATACCATTGCACAAGATATGAGAGAACGACCTCTAAATAAGTCGTTTAAAAAGTAATCTCGTTGCTTTAGTTGAAATATACATTTGTCCCAAGGTTTGCATCATAATGAAAAGCATGAAATAACACAACGAGATTTGATTTGCAGCAATCCATGAATGTAATTCTTGAAAAGTATAGACTCCAATGCATATCAAGTAAGCCAAGTATCTATTTCACCTGAGAAAAACATGCTTAAAAGTGTCAACTTAAAGTTGGTGAGTTCATAGGTTTATGTAAGTATAAATGTGAATCACAAAACTATATCTATATAAACTTACTGTGTTACAAGTCCCGCCCATACAAGACTTGCAACGCATAAATTTAAATATATAGATTGTTAAAATGTTGAAATCAAACATTTGTAAAGTATGTATGACCATTTCAATCCTTATATTAGTCACAAGAATGTAAATATGAATGTTGGAATCAAAGATGTGTATGACTATTGTATCCCATACAATAGTCACAAAAAGTTTTTATAGTTGGACCAAATCTTTTTGTAAAGTATGCATGACCATTGTATCCAATACAATAGTCACCATGTGTGATTACGATTGCACCCCTAAGTTCATGAAACTGCAATGTAGACTTGTATGTATGCCACTTTATTCAAGGCACTATAAGTGTTCATGTGTATGTAGTTGTTGGCCCTGTAGACACCAATCCAGTTGTGCTCCAACATGGTATAACGTTTGTTAGTTCAATCCTTCGAGCTAGTGAGCGCTACTCACCCGAACGGGGATTTTCAATCCCAAATAGATCTATCTTATAACATTCGCGCTTACCCTTTGAGTAGTTAACAATTCATGCAACTTAAGCTAATCTGTAATCATTTGAATCAAAGTAAAGTTGTTGCGTTCATAAGTGAAAACAAGTATTGTATCCTATTGTGAGATATGAAAATGAGTATGTAAACGAGTTTGTAATCAACCATGTAAATGAGTTTGTAAACATTCATGTAAACGAGTATATAAATGAGTTACGAAATCAAGTATGTAGAAGAGTATTTAAAAGAGATTGTAAATGAATATGTGATGACATCAAATAACATCTATTTTATAGCATCATTTATCCCATGTAATTAACCCATTTTGTATAATTATTACAAAGAATTGTTACTTAATCGTTTATATTTGAGAATTGCAGTAATTACGGAGTACTTGGTGAATATTAGCAAAAGGCGCACATTTTGCAGCTTAAACGAAGATATTTTGAAGATTACTATTTTGACAACCAATACGCCGTATCCATCAAGGAAGATACGGCGTATCCGTGCCTACACTCACCAAAGACTACAAAAGAAACTTGATTAATACGCCGTATCCAGTGAAGACCAATACGCCGTATTGGATATATAGTATGTGAATATTCTGGAAGATATCAAACGCGGTCCCAACTCCAAGAAACCCTAATATGCCGTATCCAATACCTTAGATACGCCGTATCGATACCGACTCCAGACCCTATAAATAAAAAACTCAAAAACGGGTTTTAAGTGTGTTAAATCATATTCCCGATACCTAAGCCACAAAAGTCGATTTTCAGAGGAGAAAAAAAATAGAAGAAGTCTTGCAACGCATTCCAATCCATAGAAGACAACGTGTAATTTCTTATACTTTTGTAATCGTTCAGTCTTTGGTATCATTTGTTAACTCGGTTAGTTTACCTTGGCTAAGCCATTACTCTTGTATTAATTATGATGTTTGAAGGCTAATACCTTCGGGTATTAGCCATTATTATGAAGATCTGAATGTTTGATTTTGTTTATATCTTGATTTCTTAATTTATCATTGTATGCTTGTTTATGTTTATTAATTTATACTTGTTTACGTGCTTTTGTATGCGACCTATCATTCAACTGGATCTAGTGATACGAACCAAGTAATCTAGATGCCAGGATAGCTCTCCATATAGTGATTTATACATCTAGAATCATAGGATCACAAATATTGTCCTTCTAAACTCATGCTATGGATACGCTTCTGGCTTAACTAGATAACGGAAATTGCCTTTGGTTTATTGAACATGTTGACTAGTAGGTGAATCTAGATAATTCAACAAATAATGTTTTGATTCCATTGGATAGTTGGACAATTGGACTACTAGAGTATAAATTGCCATTAAGCAGTAAGTGGGTAAAGTCTCTATGAGCTAGGGTTTAACAAGATCACCATTGCTTTAATCCCTAAGATAGATTATAATCAGCAAATAAGGATGCTTTATGAGGATGTTTTAATTGTGATAGAATTAATGTGTCTAGGTCTTAGGATGAAGTCCCACCTAAGTCTAAGAATGATATGCCTCTTCGAGATAAGTAATCATTGCACTGAATAAACAAACCAACTTCTAATCGGATTAATGATGGCTAATATAGTTTTCTATCATAAGGCTCGACCGCTCTTTTATCTTTTGTTATTTTCTTTGAGGTGGGTTTAAAGTTTCGTCTTGAATTGATTGTAGTCACCAACCAAACCCCTACCAGTCTATCAGGGTGAAAACCCCCTTTTTACCTGTTAGAATTAGGATTAGAACTAACATAGGATTAGCATATGTTTGACTTAGATTATAATTAACTTAGATTCGATAACCAAAATATTAATAAATTGAGAGATTTAACCTCGCTTCAAGTGTTCGACACCCTACTTACTACGAATCTACCACCGACCGGGTACACTGCTCGTTAAAGTGTTGTTTTTGGTTAAGTCGGCAAAATATAAATTTAAAACTTGAATCACAAAAATATACACCACACAACGACACATCATGTTTTTGGCGCTGTTGTCGGGGAGTGAAAATAAATCTTGATTTTTATTTTATGTTTTGGTTTTTAACATTAGATCTAACCCTTAGGAGTAATGTAAATTAGATTAGTGTATATTCTTGTATATTCTCTATATTTTGTATATTTGTTAGTTTAATTGTTTGCTTGTATATTTGTGTGTTTAATTTAATTGTTTTCCTAATACACTGTTCTGGTCGATAACTCGATACAGCGTATCCACTTCTATTGGATACGGTGTATCCAACTTTCTGTCCAATACAACGTATTCATTCAACTAATTAATACGGCGTATCGATCAACTAAAAAAGAATCAGAATCTTAGTTTTCATATTTGATTTTCGTGCTAAAATTTTTTCTATCCTAAACAGCTTATTCTTCTAATTGTTTATCCCTTGTTTCAGGTAGTGCATGACAAGGAGTTCAACAAACGAACTATTCACACCTTACAAAGAACCTGAACGAGAATTTTGATCATCTAGGAGACACTTCAAGACACTAAGTCTTGACGAATTGAGATCGCTTGATTTCAATTTACTTTCTGACCAAGAATACTCGGTGGAAGAAGTTGCGGAAACAATGGAGCAATACATGAGCAAAACCCAAGCTGACTATGGATCGGGGGTTGCTAGGCCCAAAATTGAAGACAAGGATAACTTTGAACTAAAGGGCCAATTTCTCAAGGAACTACGTACTAACACCTTCAGCGGTTCGGATCATGAAGATGCGAATGAACACATTGAGAAAGTTCTTAAGATTTTTTCCTAGATTTTTACACTTTATAAATTATTACTATTAGGCAAGTGATTCTTAGAGCATTCCCTATGTCCTTGACTGGAGCCGCAAGCCATTGGCTAAGAAACGAATCAACTGGTTCAATTACAACCTGGGATGGTCTTAAAACAAAATTTTTGAACAAATATTGTCCAACTGCTCGAACTGCAAAGAAAATGGAGGAAATCAACAACTTTCAGCAAGAACCAGATGAAAATCTTTACCAAGCATGGGAGCGATTTAAAGAACTCTTGATGAAGTGTCCTCAACACTATTTAACGGAGATGCAGGAGGTAATTTTGTTCTATAATGGATTAGGAATTCCTACTCGACATATTCTTGATTCAAGAGGTGCTATACCATCTAAGATTGCTGCTGATGTAAAGATATCCATCCAATAAATGGCTGAATACTCTCAAAAATGGCACAATGGAACATCAAGGTCAATAAGTACTAAAACTTTTGACGGATTAGCAGCTATACAAGCACAACTCAATAATCTAGGAAGAGAGATCAAGAAAGTGAATGAAAAAGTCTATGCTGCTCAAGTTGGATGCGAACAATGCAAAGGACCCCATTACACCAAAGATTTCCCACTTAAAGAAGAAGGGTAAACCCTCGAAAAAGCTTACTACACGCAATTTGGTGAACCTTTTCAAGGAGGGGGATATAGAGCAGCAGCTCTAGGATTCTACAAAGGAACAACACAAATCCTTCGTACCAAGAATGAAGGCAATCTATGGAAGATACCCTGAGCAAATTCATGAGTGAATCAACAAAGAGACATGAAGAAAACTTCAATTTGATTAAAGAAATCCGAGCTTCGAGAGATGTTGCCATTCGAAACCAAGGAGCATCGATTAAAACTTTAGAAATTCAAATCGGGAAAATAAGCAAGGTACTACAGGAAAGAGGATTTGGAAGTCTACCTAGCTCTACTGAAGAGAACCTGAGAGATCAAGTCAAGTCGATTTCAACTACTATTGAAGCTGATTCATACCCGATACGCCGTATTGGATCCAAGCATTACGCTGTATACACTGGACAGAACCGTACACTGATGTACGATACAAGATAAACGATGATTATATTTCCAAGTTGTTTGAATGGTTACTATAGTGAAGAAAAGAAGGGATCATATGCACCATAATTCTCGAAAGCTTACTTTGAAGCATCACATATCAACAATTCCATACCCATAAAGGAGAAAGATCAAGGGAGTTTTACTTTACCTTGCTTTATTAATAATATATGCATTGATAATGCCTTGTTTGGAATTAGTAGACTATGCGTTAGTGTTATGCCATCTCTGACCTACCTTATATAGGGTAAGGCGAATTAGCTCACACTAAGTTGACAGTTGAATTAGCAGATAAAATAGTGAAATATCCAAAAGGAATAGCTGAAAACGTGCTAGTAGGTATTGGTAAATTTGTTTTCCCAGTAGACTTTATAATTCAATATTTGCCCGAGGATATCAAAGTGCCCTTAATCCTTGGAAGACCATTTTTGTCGATCGCTCGTGCTAAGATTATTGTTTACAAAAGAAAGATTACTTTAAGGGTCGGGGAAGAAAGGATTATTTTCACAAGTGTTAAACCTGCTAGTAAATTAATTAAGAGGGTCTACATGATAAGTTTGAGAGAAAAAATGGAGCTTGATTTAGAATCTAGGCTTATGGGAGAGACTTTGGTGATTAATAGATCATTAGACCCTATGAATGAAGATTACATCGAATTAAATGATCTAAATGAACCATTTAAGCTTAGGAGAAATCAAGGAGATGATTTGATGCCCACCATTAAGGAAGGTAAGGTAATTGAGGAATTTAAAACTAGGGATGATGAAGTTGATACTGGAATTGATTATTACCCTAGTTATTGCGACTATGATAAAAAGATCCATATAGATTGTGCTCACAACTTAAATTTTCATGCATGATAGGATTTGAATTTACGCACACTACTTTTTTCCCATTATTGTATGTCAATGTGATGTCCAAAAAGTTTCATAATTCTATAATGAAAGATAAGATGGTGTACAAAGGGAATAATGTTATAGGAGCTTTAATGAATGTGCCTATTTTTGTTAGAACCTTTTATGTTGTGACGGATTTTGTAGTTTTAGAAAATATGGACGCTTATCGTGATGATGGAATGAGCGATGTTATTTTTGGCGAACCATTTTTAAGAGAAGTTGGAATTAAAACAAGACAGTTTGAAGGAATGATTACCATTTACAATGGTGATGATGAAGTAACTTACCAAATGGTGCGATCACATCCGAGGTTTAAACACCACACTAACGAGCAATGCAACAAGATCTCACCATTACTAAAGGTAAGTGATGAAGATAAGAAGAATGAAATATTGCATCCATACCAAAAGCTTAAAGGGTTCTGCAAAGGAGTATTGAACTTAGGACCCGGTTACATCCGAGATGCAAATACGGAAGAATGACTTATGCGTGGGCACATTAGCATACATGAGATGGAATGGTAAAGAAAAGCTGAAGAAAAGTCTAACTTAAAGACTTCGATGTAAACAAAAGTGCTTCCCGGTAGACAACCCGGAATGTTATTTATTTTTATCGAGTCTGTCTTCCCAGAACATCAATACGGCGTATCCGCTACATACCATCGAAATATTGTTTTAACTAGGCGTTCTTAGTCTTTACTTTTATGCACCTTTAAAAACATTATTGTCTGTCTTGGCACAATATGCGTATCCTTGCACATGATAGGCGTATTCACCAGCTGACCAGTATTTGTTTGTTTAGTTTAGTTTTAAATTAACCGTAGGTACCAAGATAGGAATGCATATGTTTTTCCTATATTTTACACAGGACCTCGTGAAAGAAATATCGATGAATATTGGTAAAGAATTTACAAATCTAGAGATCGTGAAGTGTTGAAGTCTTGAAACTTCAAGACGATAAGGTGGATTATGATTTTATTACAAACTTTTTCCAACAAATAATAAATAATATCACTAAATAAATTACCTCTTTTGATGTTTATGTTTGGTGCTTACGGCATGTCAGTGAAGTTTAGTTTCTTGTGCAAGCCTATGGTAATTTGAACATCTCATGACTGCGCGTATGAGTGACTTCCATTTACTATCCATTTTACTAAAGTGAGTGAGTGTGAAAGGAATCCTATCTATAAAAAATTCGTGAGTTGCTTTGTCGCGTTATCTATGCTTGTGATCATTAATTTGTTTTGTTAAAACGAAATATCTTTCGCTTTGATTGCTTGAGGGCAAGCAATAAGCTAAGTATGGGGGGATTTGATAACGCTCCAAATATACATAAAATATCCCTCGAAAATACATGAAATATATATGTTAACACATGAAATATTGCAAAGTTTGGTTGTTTGTTGTGTAATATTCATTTCAGGACCAAGAATGAAGACAAGGACTAAACGTGCAAAGAAATCCCGTTAAATACACTAACGGTCATTATGAGAAGGATCTAGAAGAGAATCTAAGGAAGAGTTAATGAACGAGGCAGAAGTGCGGCGCACAATTCTTATTGTGCGGCGTACTTCACAACGAAGTAAATGCAAATTAATTATACACCAAGTGCGGCGCACAATTTCTCAAGTGCGGCGCACTTTACCTTCAGTTACTCAAAAATCATTATGAAGACAATTATTGTGCAACCTTTGGCTTGCCACTTCCCACAACTGAAGTCTCATCCTTCAGCTATAAATAGAGGACGAAATTTGCATCTCAAATCATCCATTTCATCATTTCTCAATCACATTACACTTTATCTTATAGTTAGGGAATAGTTCTAGTGGAATTGTTGAAGAATCACCTTGTTCTTCATCACATTCCAGGTTATAATCAAGTGAGGATACTCTTTGATCTAAGAAGGTTGTGCTACAGAATTGTTTATAGTTTAGAGTTGAATTTCCGGGTTGTTAGAATCGTTGTCCGAAGGAAAACTCTTGAGAATCAATATAATTTGCTATTGGAATCGGTATAAACATGTTTCTCTCCTTGAATGTTATGTTTTCTGAATCTAACATGCTTATTATGTGTTTTACCTCCATGAATATGGAGTAGTTGATTCATGTTTATTTAGGATTTATGGAGTAACATGGATTAATTTGGGATGACTAATGATATTTGGTTAAGTGATAAATATGAACTTGATATTTAGATATTTGGATTATCGATCATCATTTGATCATCATACTAGTCCGGATATAGGTCGAAAGACTCTGGCTATATGTTTGATTTCTAGTTGTTTGTCTATGACAACTAGGTATTAGCTTCGTGAGGATTAGCTAATAAAATGTTCATCATCCCAAATATATGAATGTTTAAAGCTCAACCTCATGTCTAACGAACTTGGTTGAGAAAGTTCATATTTGTTATTTCTAAACGTAAACTAATTTTAAAGCATTTCTCATAATTAAGATTAAAGGCCGAAAGGATTCTTGTTATGTTAAATAGACAATCTCTTGATTAAACTACCCGTTCATTCTTTAGATTATACTAAATTTCATGAACTTGTCATCATCTCAAGTTATTCTCCATTACTCTTGTCTCCCAAATAAACATTGTTTTATTATCTTAAATTTGTGTTATCAATTGTCTTTAGATCGTGACAGTCTATAAATATACCCTTTCATAATATAATCGACCCTTTCTAAGAATTACCAATCCCGTGGAACGACCTGGTCTTACCCTAAACCTATACTATAAACGGGGGTTTATACTTTACCCGTGTGTTAGTTGGAATTTGGATAAAACTAGAATTATAAATTTAAAGCTTTTATAACACATCAGGGGTTAACTAACCAATAGAATTTACCAATTTAGACAAGTCACTCCATCTAAATCCATAGTACTTATCATGGTGGTCTCGAATAGATATACCAAGCCAAGTTCTAAAGTTTACTACATCACCGGAACACTCATACTTTGTAGAAATTAGGGTAAATTGGGAGAAACAGAATAGGCTAAATCTCACAAATGGAATTAAGGGTTGTTGTGCGTGTTATGTAACTAATAATTTCACAAAATTATGTTTGAATTTTTTTTAAGTTTTGACCGTTTTTAAGAAATTTATTGTGAAAATCAAGGACAAGTAAGCGTTGTAATTCTCCTCCCCCACTTGAAATATACAACAACCTCATTGTATAAATATAACATTAAGTACAAAAAATAAAAGAATTAGAACGAGAAATTCCCCTGAGATTTGCTCGGTATGATCCTCCATGTTGCGTTTGCGAGCAAGGTTGTGTTGGACAGCCGTCTTGAAATTCTTAAAGACTCCAACACTTTGAAACTTCCAGATTATAAATACTCCATCAAAGGTCATTCATTAAGCTTCACGAAGGTCCTGTATAAGATATAGAAAACAAAATGAAATTCTATCTCTGGTATTTATACGGTTAGAAAAAATAAAAATAAACTGTACAAGATACCAATACGTCGTATCCAAAAACCTGGATACGCCATATGGATAAGCCTGCAAAAAGTTCAAATACGAGTCAGATTTGCCAGATACGCCATATCATATTCATGAATACAACGTATCCCAAATTTGATAATAGTGTTTTAAATGCAGAAAAGTAAAGAACTGGATAACGTCTAGATAAAAAAATATGCGGTATTCCATGGAATTGGAAACGCCGTATTGATTATCTAGGAAGACAGACTCGATAAAAAGAAATAACATTCTGGGTTGTCTTCCGGGAAGCACTTTTTTTTATAGCGACGTCTTTAAGTTATACTTGTCTTCAGTTCCATCTTCTACCATTCCATCTCGTGCACGCTAACGTGTCCACGAGTAAGCCATTCATTTACTTCTTCTTCCTTGATGTATTCCGCTCCCAAGTTCAAGACCCCCTTGTAGAATCTCTTAAGCTTTTGATACGAATGTGAAATACCTTCCAACTCATCTTGTGCACTTACCTTCAGCAATGGTGTGATCTTGTTGCATTGTTCATTAGTGAGGTGTTTGAACCTTGGATGTGATCGCACAATTTGATAAGTCACTTCATCTTTACCATTGTAAATGGTAATCATTCCTTCAAACCATTTTGCTTTGACCCTAATTTCTTTGCAAAACTCTTTTCCAACTATCACATCACCTATTTTTTCATCACGATAAGCATTCATGTCTTCTTAAACTACAAAATCTGTTACAACTAAAAAAGTTCCAACAAAGATAGGCACATTCATAAAAGCTCCAACTACATTTTTCCCTTTGTACTCCATCTTGTCCTTCATTATAGAGTTATAAAACTTTTTAGACATTATATTAATAGACAAGAGAGGGAAGAAATTAGCATTCACATGTTCATAACCTATCATGCAAGAAAACTTTTAATTGTAAGCACCGTTGTCATTGATCTGCCTATCATAGTTACAAAAACTAGGGTAATCCTCAATTCCATTAGTCATCATGTCATCATCATTCCTAGTTTTGAATATCTCCATAATAGATGCATCTATTACCTCACCTTTCTCAATGGTGGGTCCTAAATCGTTAACTTGATCTCTCCTAGGCTATAACGGTTTATTTAGATCATTTAGTTTAAGAAAATCTCCAAAGTCGGGGTCCTGTGATCTGTTTAATATCAATCTTTCGCCCATTAGCCTAGCTTCCAAGTCAAGTTCCATTCTTTCTCTTAGACTCAACGCACAGACCCTCCTAATTATGTTACTAATAGGTTTATCAATTTGAAAAACAAATTTATCATTCCCTACTCTTAATGCTATCTTTCTTTTAAAAACATCAATCTTAGCATGAGTAGTAGACAAGAAAGGTCTTCCTAGGATCAAAGGGGTTTTGATATCCTCGAGCATATCTAGAACAACAAAGTCTACAGGGAAAGTAAATTTATCAATACCTACTACCACATTTTTAGCAACTCCTTTGGGACGTTTCACGGTTCTATCAGCCAATTCAACAATTAACTTGGTAGGAGCTAAATATCCTAAACCCAGAGTGGTATAGATCGAGAAAGTCATAACACTTACACTTGATCCTAAATCAGATAAGGCTTTATTAAAATACATATTATTAATGAAACAATGTAAAGTGAAACTCCCTGGGTCTTTTTCTTTTTGAGGTAGATTATCTTCAAGAATCGACGACTCATAAGAGTAGACATGCAAGTTTTGCAATTCTTCAGACCCCCCTCTTTATTCTAGCAATCATCATACAAACAACTTGGAAAGGGACGGTTATTCGCCTTTGCTGGAAAAGCAACCTACTGTTCTGTGAGGCCGATATGGTGTATCGATTCTCATTACTACGACGTATTAGGAACGCTTCAGCTTCAACAGTAGTCGAAATTGACTTGACATGTTCTCTCGGGTTAGTTTCAGTTGAGCTAGGTAAACCTACACATCCCCTTTCCGGTAATACCTTGTTCATTTTCCCAATTTGAATCTCCAATGCCTTGATCGAGGCTTCTTGAATTCTAATAGCCAAATTCGTTGCGGCTCGAATTTCCTTCCTCAAGTTTAAATTTTCTTTATGTCTCTTTACCGATTCATCCATAAATTTGCTCAAGGATTTTTTTCATCGATTGTCTTCGCTCTTGATATGAAGGGGCTCATTATTCCTTTGGTAGTATCCTGGAGCTGTTGTTTTGAATTGACCTTGAGGGTATGGCACACCAAATTGAGTGTAGTATGCTTCTTTGAGTGTTTTTTCATCTTCTTTATCGGGACAATCTTTAGTGTAATGAGGTCCCTTGTATATTTCACACCCTACTTGAGCAGCATACACTTTTTCATTAACTTTCTTAATCTCCCTTCCAAGGTTGTTAAGCTGACCTTGGATAGCAGCTAATCCATCAGAAATCTTAGTGCTTTTCTTCTAGTAGCGTTACATCGAGCCATTTTTTAAGAATTAGTTAGCCATGTCATGACTGGCTTTCTTTGCTCAATCTGCAATGTTCATAGTAGGAATGGTCCCCCAGGGAATCAAGAATTTTTCTAGTAAGAGCATCCAATCCTTATAAAACGCTTAATCTCTCTGATATTAGTCAAATAGTGTTGATAAAGGCTCCTTGAAATCGTTCCCATGCATTGTAGAGAGTTTCATCAAGATATTGTTAGAAGTTACTGATTTCCTCTATCTTTTTAGCAGTACGGGCAGGTGGACAATATTTGCTCAAGAATTTCTTCTTAAGAGTTTCCCAATTAGCAATCGAACCACATGGTTTGTTTCTTAGCCATCGATTTGCGGCTCCAGTAAGTGACATGGGGAAGGCTTGAAGCATAACTTGATATACGTTTGTATCAGGAATGTGAAACAAGTCAGAAATTTCAAGAACTTTATTGATGTTGTTCTGTTATGGGTCTTCATGAACCGATCTTATCTAAAAGTATTGTCACAAAGTTCCTTGAGAAATTGCCCCTTGATTTCAAAATTGACTTTGTCGTCAATTTTGGGATGAGCAAAACCCGATCCATAGTCAGTTCGGGTCTTGGTCATGTATTCTTCCATAGTTGGGTCCATCATTGTTTCCGTTACTTCTTCAAACTGATTTTCAGGTTCAGTAATTAAGTCGAGTGTTAGAAGACTCGAACTATCAAGACTCGTTGTCTTGGTAAGCTTCCTACTTGATCAAAATACACGCTTGGGTTCTTCGACAGGTTGGACGAGGTCTTGGTTGGAACTATGTGTCATGTACTACCTGAAACAAGGTACAAACAATCAGTATGATATGCTCTGAAGAAAGTAAATGCAAAAAACTAAACATAAGAGATTTTAAATCTGCTACTGTGTCAGATGGTTGATACGCCGTATTCAATTGATCTGAATACGATGTATTGAATTTTTAAACTAGATATGCTGTATTGGTTAGAAAGGTGGATACGTCGTATTCAACTGGTGAATACGCCGTATCCGGTAATCGACTAGAACAGTGTATGTGACAAAAAACACACAAAAATTAAAAACAAACACACAAAACTCTTAGCCAGAGAGGGAAGAATCAACCTAAGAGATACACAAATTAAATTACACTACTCCTATGTTAGAACTAAAATACCAATAAATATTTAAAATTAACAATTTCACTCCTCGACAACGACGTTAAAATCTTGATGTGTTTTTGTAGTAGGGTTACTTTTAGTTATCAAGTTTTATTATTTATATTTAGCCGACTTATCCTAAAACAACACTAACGGGAAGTGTACCCAATCAGATGTAGCTTCGTTGGTAAGTAAGGTGTCGATCACTAAGTGCGAGAACGTAATTCCTAAGTTTACTAGTATTTTAGTTATCTAATCTACGTTAAACCTATGCTAAGTTAGACCTACTCCTAATTCTAACGGGTGAAAGGGGGTTTAGTCTGAAAGTCTAGTACGGGTTTAGTTGGTGACTTAACCTACTTTCTCTACTCTAACGCACGCAAGTCAATTAACTAAAAGAAGAAGGACGATCAAGCCTAATGTAAGAAAACTGTATTAACCATGTCTAATCTGATCTAATGTTGGTTTGCTTAAGTGTGCTATGATTGCTTATCTCGAGGCGGCATATCAATCCTAGATTTAGGCGGGACATCAGCCTAAAACCTAGATACACTAATCCTGTCACAATTAAACACATCCGCATAAAGCTTCCTATTTGCTGATTATAATCTACCTTAGGGGCCAATAGTGGTGACTATCATTAGAACCTAGCTCATGGAGACTTTATCCACTTATGTTTAATTCTAGTTGTATGTATTGGTAGCCTACTGACCGTTGTGAATCCAAGCAAAGTCGTAGGATGTATTTGTAGTATTAACCTAATTCACCACTTAGCCTACCATCTTCTATAACTCAGGGAAACACTAGGATCTTCCATTTGTAGGTCTATTATTCCAATTCCATCTTCCTAACGCGAGTTTTATCCCAAACCTAGATTACTTGGTCCGTCTCACTAGATTTAGTTTGAATAATAAATTAAACCGCTCAATTGAACATAAACAAATATCATGTGATAAACATAATCAACAATCAACGATAAATTAAGCAAATCGGGATAAACAAACCAAACATTGAACTTTCATAAACATGGCTAATACCTAACGGTATTAGCCATTAATCATTGTAACACATAGAAATTCCATAGATGAACGAACAATGTAAACTAACCCAATGATGGAACGATACCAAAGAACAAACATGCAGTATTTAGGTATGTTAGAAGAAATTGACGAGATGAATTCTAAGAAAGATAGATAACGATGCTTGGCCGTCATTGCTCTTATTGCCTTCGCGCTCGTTCTCCGACCTATTTGGGTTAGTGTGTGTGGTGTGTGTGTGTGTGTGTGTGTCACCCTGTGTGAGTTAGGGTTTTCTTTAATAATGTCTGGAAATATTGGCTCGTTACACCGTATCGGAGAGTTTGATAACAGCGTATTAGTTTTCTTGGTGTAGGGACCAGGTTCAAATTCCTTCTGAAATTTTTATCTTCGTTTGGGATATATGGGTATAGGGATAATTCTGGATACAGAGTTATTGATCTTCATATTTTTGTGGTACGTGGTGAAGTGCAGGCCGGATACGACGTTATTTTCCTTGTTGGATATGGCTATTGGCTTTCAGATTATTTTTCTTCAAATATCTTCGTTTTAAGCTCCAAATTTATGTGCCTTTATGCGATTTCACATAGTGCTCCATAATATTTCTTTACTTCGTCTTGGATGCGGCGTATAGGATCTTCTGGATAAGCGTTATTGATTCTTCAATTCTTCTGTGGTACTTGGTGAAGTGCAGGCCAGTTACGCCGTATTTTCCTTGTGGGATATGAGCGTATGGGCTATGTCCGAGATATTTTTTTCTATCAAATATCTTCGTTTAAAGCTTCCAAATTATGTGGCCTTTATTTGAAATCTTCACTAGTTCTCCTCATTTATGACCTAAGACTATATCCCAAATTATAGTACCCAATTCATGCAAGAAATATCTCAAACTGTAGGCTTGAGGAAAGGAACCTTGTGATAAGTGATGCTAACAATATGACGTTATTTGATGTCTCAGTGTTAATAATCTCTGTGGGTACTAAGCTCAAAAGCTCTCAAAAAGCATGAAGGAAGCAAGGTTTCAAGGCAAAAAAAACCTGGAGCTAAAGCTGGATCCAAAGAAATCCTAACTGGATCCAAATCAAAGGCAACCAAAATTGGGTCTTCCAAAGAACCATCTGGATCTAAAAGTGGCCAATCTAAGAAGTAAATGAGTCTCTAGTTAGGCTTGGACATATATCCAAAGGCCAGCTCCAGCTTTACACATGTGGATGCTGGCATGCATAAAGAGGACCCTCAAGCAACCAGTGGTCCAAAATCTTTAGGGATCACTGGTGAAGAAAGAGGCCACCCTCAACTAAGTAGTTGTATGTCAGCATCTCATTTTAATAAGCCAATATTCTCTGATTCTTTCATTATTCACTTTGAGTCTATTTCAGGAAATGATGCTTTAGAAGATTCCACCTCAACAGCAGGGTATAGATAAAGGATCCGAAAGATATTCACTAGATCATATATTTGTAGGTACTGACCCAAATGTTCTTACAGACCAAACCAAATCTGTTACTGAAGGGTTGGAAACTGTCCTCACTGAACCTGTTACAAGAAAGGTGCAAATACAAGTGAACCAAAATATGAGGATGTCAGCTTTGAAGAAACTTAAATCAAGCTTGAAGATCTATCAAATCTAGTACCAAATGTTCAATTGATTTCATGGACCTGAACTCCCTAGAAGATGACCTTATCATTTTTGTAGATGATAGTGAAGATGATGAAGGAAACAACACATAAGGAATCCATGAGGACACGCATACTGAAACAGAAGAATCTTTAGGTCCTCAACCTTTATCTCCAAGGTCCATTCAACTCTAGGAGCTGGCCAATCAAGTCCTAATTCTCTAGTCTCAAAAGCACAAGCTGGAGCAAGAAAATAACAAGGCTAAAGTTGAAGTTGCCTTTCTTTCAGCTTAACCATCATTTCCTAATGTGGAATAAATCAGTAAGCTTTTGGCAAAGTCTGTACACTCTGAATTTTCTAAGATGTTATCCACTCATGACTTTAGCAGCTCACTACCAACTGAGCTGAAAAAGCTCCCCACCAACTTTCAAGACCTCAATGAAGAACTAAAAGGGTTAACGAAACAAGTTCATGATGAACTAGAAATTGAACTACCAGGGCATCTAAAAGGTATTCCTACCAAGCTGGAAGATTTTACTATCATATTCAAAACTCTCACCGATCAAGTCACTGAGCTAAGAAATATTTAGTGGGAACTTCCAACAGAGTTTCTTTCACTACTAACACAGGTTGAATCTGTTCAGGCTAAATTAAAGACCTTGGATGCACTTCTAAGTTTGCTACTCAAAGTCACTGAAGCCTTGAATAGATTTGCTTAGGTTTTTGAATATGCTTTTACGAAATCTAGAGATCAATCTTTTCCTTCAGCAGGCACACCTAACAATATGCTTGCTGAGAGGGAGAAGAACAATCAAATTACAATCTCTTAGATATTTCAAAGACAAGTGATGAGGTGTTATTTTATACACTTTTTTGGGTCATTTTACCCTTAAAATCATGTAAATATATCTAAAATATGTGCTTAATCGTTTCTTTTTGCATTTTTAGCACTTAGAAGGCATTTTGAGGAAATACACGTGACTTGGGCTCAAGTTTAGAAGAAACTAAACAAGATGGCAATTGGGCATGAAGACAAATTTAAGAATCAAGACTCTAGGTAGAGACGGCGTCTGGAAAGCTTGTGACGCCGTCTGGAGCACTAAGCGACACCGTCTGGAATTTATGTGACGCCTCTGAATCAGCCGTCAATAAAGAAGCCCTAGAAACCCTAGCGTGGCGACGGCGTCTGGATTGTTTGTGACGCCGTCGCAGCTTGAGTTCTATATATACAAATTTGATTTTTCATTTTTCATATACATTGTCATAGAGAATTAGGTTTAAAGTTCATGGGAGGTCGACTTGTACTAGATTTTAGGAGTATTTTAGGGTTTCCCAACCCTTCTATAACATCCCTAATTGCTTGATTCAATATAGTGAAGTTCTTTTATCCCTTATCTTTCAATATGTCTTATTGTTTGATTGATATGTGTGCTTCCTCTATCTTGAACATGTTAGGCTAGATCTTTTAAGTGTTTGCTTATGATTGCATGTGAATTGGTATGCTGATCTTAATTATATTGCTTCTTGTTAATGTATGTGCATGTTTAGACTCTAGAACCTTAGTTACTTAGGTGTATCGAAGATCTAGAGTGCATGTGTGTTGCCCTTGCAAGTTATCACATAGACGGCATTTTCGTGTATTTCGTCATGCTTCTCGGAAATACTTACACATACATCACAAGTGTGACAAGGAAATATAGTTAGGAAAAGCTTACCAAGGATCATGCATGATTAAGTAAACACTACTCCCTTATCATACAAATTCTCACCACTAGATTAGTTTAATTAGTTTAATATTAGTTTTAAAACCAACCTCTTCAAAACCCAAGATTTTACTTGCTTTTATAAAATATAAAAATACAAAAATATTCTTCTTTCAATCTCTTAGATCTTAGTTACATTTAGTTTGGACCTTCACAAGCTATTCCCATAGATAACGATAACAACCCCCATGTCTTTCCTATACTACACTACAACGGTTAGGTACACTACCTATGGAGTTGTAAAACTTAGTGGGAGTTTACAACGCTCATCAAAGTTTTTGGCGCCGCTGCCCGGGGAATAGCGTAGGTTCTGATTTTTATTTAGCTTAGATTTACTTACTTGAATCCTTTCGAGTGAGATTTTTATTTTCTTGTTATTAGCTTTCTTGTAGTCTATCTTTTCTTTGTGTGTTTGTTCATAATTTGTCATCGACTATTTCTTTCTTCATCATAGAGAATGTGAATCCATCTAGTTCCATCCCTAATAGTGAGTTTCTTGACTCTAAGAAAAAGTTGGAAGTTAAATTATGGCTTGAGGATAGTAAGAGTGTTGACCCATTAGTTAGTTTGGATGATGAAATTGAGGAAGTAGAAGAAGAAGAGGAGGAAGAAGATGATTTAGAATATTTTGACACTTTCCCTACTATGGAAGAGTTAGGATATCATAAGTAGCTATTGAAAAATCCTCGACCTTCTTGGGTTAGAGCAAAGACAAAAAGTAGAAACTTTAATAACATTAAGATCTCTTACATGATTGGTCACTTTTTTAAAAGACAAGCTTACATCGACTTAGAATCACCAATTAATGATGATGTCTTGGATGAAGAAGAATTTGGGGGAGATCACTTTAACAAATTCGCAACTAGGAGCGAATTAGCATATCATAAGTGCTTAATGAGTGCCCCAATTCCATCTATGATCTTGTGTGACCCCATCATTGTAGGATGAAACCCCTTGAACCTTAAGATACCATGCAATATAAGGCACGTACACGTTGAGAGAGCTTACACTGACCTAGATTCTCCCCTAAACATAATGACTAGAACCCTCTATAATTGGATAATGACAAATCCACTCGAACCTAGGAAAGATTCTAAGAGTCCTAACGGGAATTAGCTACTTCTAAAAGAGTGAAGGAATGCGATTACTTTATAGGGAATTTAACATACGTCTCAGATTTCATGATTGTAGAGGATATCAGTTCGGTTATAGATCCTTGGATGTCACTAGTTGTATTAGGAAAGACTTTTGTTGAACTATCCAACATGACTTATGACTTATCATTAGGAGTAGTGAAGTTCACAAATGGAATTAAGGAAATTGCCAATAAGATGCCCATAAAATAGAGCAATATGACTCGCTTTCGGATATGGAAAAGTAGAGTATGAAATCGGTTTATTTTAGAAATAAGAGGCTAAGAGAAGGGGAGTTGAGTTAAGTAATGAGTAAAATACTGGGTTCTATAAGGATGCTCTAGAGTTAGGGTCGAATACTGACGGACACCGTAAGAAAGTGAGTAGTGGAAGTGATGTGGAATACCTAAGGAGGAGTCAACGTAAGGATAGACTCCGAGTCTAGCTAAAAGACTCTCTAGTTAACAAAAGCACTTATTGGGAGGCAACCCAATCATTTAAATTTCTTGCATTTTAGGTGTGTCGTGTGTTTTAATTCTTTATTGTTTGTTTGATTGTTCAAAAATAATCTTGTAATCAGCTTTGTTTTGATTTTAACTTCGTCTTAATATCGATCAAAATTATTTTGCAAAATATGTGTAGGGGAAAATATCCGGTTTATAAGAACCATTTCAAACAAGACAAATGAATAATTTAGATTAATTCGCGTCTCACATGTTTGTTTAAGTCATATGATTGTGTTAATAAATTTCATGTTTTTTTGCAGTATATTTTTGCATTGAATACTTATTGGGTCTTGTCTGTGCTGTGATTTTTCAAGAAAAGGAATAAAAAATTCTTTACAGCACGTGAGACGGCATCAGGTTTCATGACGGCTGTCTCCACACTGCTATATAAAAATTCGTATTTTTTAATTTTTGAAAATTTTGTATGATTTTGAAATTTGTAACTTGCTTAAAACCTGCTGAAAACCACAATTACATTAACACATTCATGTGAAGTTCTTAGGAGATTCATGTGGACAATTCTTGGATGACAATTTAGCCGGTTTATCATTGTTTCTTCTCCATCTTTAAGCAAAACTAAGGGAGTACTAGTTTATTTCGTTCTCTTTTCTTTTCCCTTTATTTGTTTACGGGTACTTTGTAGAACATTGAGGACAATGTTCGTATTAAGTGTAGGGGGAAATAAAAGCCTTAGAAACTATTCCACCATTTGTCTTTTGCCTTGTCCTTAAAATGATGAGTAATATATCGAAACATAACGTAAAAGGTAATTTTGACCCAAATTTAAAAAGTTTTGTGGCACATACCGGTGAAACTTAGTTTTAGAGTGTCTCATTGGATAGGGAATTATACGACTAGCACAAAAACCCTTCGACTCAAATGAAATTCTACCCCTAAATTGTAAGGTTCGCCCCTAGATCTTTAGGAATTCGGGTATCCATCTATGATGACCAAGATAGTTTATAACTTTAGCTTGCTCGAGTTAAGGTTCAAATGCATTCATATGTGTCTATTCTGTCATTACGGATGTGTACGTATGGTCTTTGTCGCCTTTTTTGGAGCACTGGTATCGGTAATAAATTATATAAGAGTGTACCGGTAGTGTATATAATTCTAGAACTTGCTTTAGTGATGCATCCCGTGACTACGTAGTGAGTAATAATAATTGCTAAATGATAAGAGGCACTAGGATTAACCCATGTTTAAAACCTGTAATTGTTATTATAGTTACCTAGACTATATAACTATCCACACACCCGTGCTTTGCACGGATTTTTAGTGCAATATTCCCCTAGTGAAACCCTTCGAGCCTATCTTTTTTGTGGTTCTCATAATTTTCTAGTGGATTTCGGACTGTTAATGAAGAGCATTGTTAAACCCTTAAACCAATTGTTACATCCGAAACCTTAGCCTACCTTGTATGTACTCGCTTTTAGTACATCGTTGCGAGACTGTGTAGTGAGTAATAAGAATTGATATATGATAAGAGGCACTAGGATTAACCCATGCTAGACCTGTAATTGTTATTATTTTCACATCGACTATATAACTATCCCACACCGTACTTCGTACTCATTTTAGTGCAAGACTCCCCTAGTGTAACCCTCTGAGCCTATCCTTTTTGTTTTTCTTTTATTATGTATTACGTTTGACCGAAAGGAGATTCCTAGGAATTCCTGAATAGACTATTCCAGAAGTATGCAGTAGTTGAAATTTTGTTACCCTTAAACTAATTGTTACACCCAGAACCTTAGCCTACCTTGTATGTACTCGCTTTTAGTACATCGTTGTGTTAAACCCTAATTAATTATTTGAGTAGACGGTTGCTAAGTCTTTATCCTTGTATATATTGTTTTGGGACGATTGGGATTCATGATAGTATTTATTTTATGGAAGAATAAGGAAAAAAAGTTAAGTCAATACCCCCATATGTTTGTCAAATAGTCTTCGTGTATTCTTATAGATAATTAACTCACCACTTCACCTAAAATTCACCCAAAAAGTCACTCCCTAAATATTTCCCATCCGTTTCCATGTTATCATATTACACCTACACCCCACAACCCTTTAAAGACCTCTTTGATAGTAACTATTAGTACTTACGCTAGCGGTGGAGGTTTGATCCTTTATCAAGCCTATGGTAATTTATATGGTACGACAGGTAATGAGTGTTTTATTTTCAATTTCCATAATGTCATAATTTATTATACACCGAGAGATAGAGAGAGAGAGGGGGGGGGAGAGAGATGGAGAGAGAGAGAGAGAGAGAACATCTAAACACTTATTGTGAGGTGCTAGTGTATCTTTTTCGTGCTTCTAGTTACGAGGTCTAATCGGTTGTGACATGAAAGCCTTTAAAGAGTAAGTTAAATTCCCCCGATATTGCTATTGTCTAGGTAAAAAAGCTCATTTGCTTGGAGACAAGCAGATCCTAAGTGTAAGGGTATTTGATGAGGTATAATTTTATACTTTTTTCAGGGTCATTTTACTCTTAAAATCATGCAAATATATCTAAAATATGTGCTTAATCATTTCTTTTTGCATTTTTAGCACTTGGAGGCATTTGAAGGAAATACATGTGACTTGGGCTTAATTTTGGAAGAAACCGGACACGAAGGAAATTAGGCATGAAGACAAATTGAAGAATCAAGACCAGAAGGTGGAGACGGCGTTTGGAAAGCTTGTGACGCTGTCTGGAGCACTAAGCGACGCCGTCTGGAATTTATGTAACACCGTCTGAATCAATCGTCAATAATGAAGCCCTAGAAACCCTAGTGTGGAGATGGCGTCTGGATTATTTGTGACTTCGTCGCAGCCTGAGTTCTATATATACAAACTTGATTTTTCATTTTTCATATACATTATCATAGAGAATTAGGGTTAGAGTTTGTGGGAGGTCGACTTGTACAAGATTTTTGGAGTATTTTAGGGTTTCCTAACCCTTCTATATCATCCCTAATTGCTTGATTTAATATAGTGAAGTTCTTTTATCTATTATCTTTTAATATGTCTTATTGTTTGATTGATATTCGTGCTTCCTCTATCTTGAACATGTTAGGCTAGATCTTTTAAGTGTTTGCTTATGATTGCATGTGAATTGGTATGTAGATCTTAATTATATTTCTTCTTATTGATGTGTGTGCATGTTTAGACTCTAGAACCCTAGTTACCTAGGTGTATCAAAGATCTAGAGTGGCATGATTGTGTAGAAAGGATTCCATATGTAATAGTCTTCATACTACCTTACCCATATGTAGATGATCCCTTTTAACTATTTTAATGCGCATATATCTCCCTAGGGGCCATGTAATAGTCTTCATACTATCATGCATGTATGTTGCCCTAGCAAGTTATCACGTAGACAATGTTTTCGTGTAATTCGTCATGCTTCTCGAAAATACTTACACATACATCACAAGTGTGACAAGGCAATAGAGTTAGGAAAAGCTTATCAAGGATCAATCATGATTAAGTAAACACTACTCCCTTATCATACGAATTCTTACCACTAGATTAGTTTAATTAGTTTAATGTTAGTTTTAAAACCAACCTCTTTAAAACCTGAGATTTTACTTGCTTTCATAAAATATATAAATACAAAAATATTATTCTTTTAGTCTCCTAGATCTTAGTTACATTTAGTTTGGACCTTTACAAGCTATTCCCCTAGAGAACGATAACAACCCCCGTGTCTTGCCTATACTACACTATAGCGGTTAGGTACACTGCCTAGAGGTTGTAAAACTTAATGGGAGTTTACAACACTCATCAACGGGCTACAAAGGATACCAACCTGAACAAACAACAACCTACATTAACAACACCACCTACAACATCAAGCATTCCTCCTTGTTAGCCTCAAATATGTCGATTTACACGAAATTACATTAGTTTAATATAGTCGGGTCAGGTAAGAACTTTAGGCGACACATATGACTATATATACCCCTCCATACTTCCATGGAGGGGTGAGGATTCATATTGTATTACTCCCTCCGTCCCACATTAAATGTCCACCATGACTTTTTTAAGTATTTTTTCTTCAACTTTGACTCTAAATATTTTTGTTCGTGTTATATAATACTTGATGCAAGATATATGAATGGATTAAGCTTTTAAATGTATTTTCATTTGTATAATTTTTATTAAGTGTTATATAACACAAATAAATATATTTAAAGTCAAAGTTAACGAAAAAAAGACTTAAAAAAGTCATAGTGGACATTTAAAGTGG
>BQNB010066231.1:0-10403 GCA_026074375.1 Tanacetum coccineum
TTCATTCTTTTCATGTACAAGTATCCTAGATTCTAGTGACTCTAAGGCTAACTTATAACCCTGAATTTCTAGTCTTGCTCTGCTATGTTTTTCTCTCTCACTATCATAATTCTTTTGAAGAGTTTTAAAAGATTCAAGACATTGTTTAGTACATTTTTGTACCTCATTGTCAGAAGAACTTGATGAGCTTGAAGAAGAGATTGCCATTAAAGCATAGTTGACTGGTTCTACTTCAAAATCATTACTCTAGTCATAGCCTCCTAGACCATCTTAAGCCACCAATGCCTGTGATGAAGATTCATTTGTTGGTGCATTGCTCCTGCCAATGTCACCATAAGATCTTTTCCCTTGATTCCTTCCAAATCTACAATCCCTAGCAAAGTGCCCTTTTATGTGACAGTTGTAGCACTCAAATTTTGATTTATCAAGTGAAACAGGTCGTTTTTCTTTGAAATCCATGTTCCTTCCTATCTTCTGAATGAATTTCCTCACTCTGACAGTCAACATAGCCACCTACCATCTAAGATCCAATTTTTCCAAGTCATCTTCATCAATCTGCTGAAAATCCTCATTTTTAAGTTGAGGATTGGTTGTTGGTTGTGCAAAGAAAGAGCACGCTACATCATGAGCACATGGTGTAGATGAAACTTGACTAATTCCTCCAGCAGTACTAACCCCAAAATCTCCACTGGCAGTACTAAATTCATTAGTACTACTAGTGTTCTCAGATGAAAGAAATGCCAAGTTCTGAGAAGTAGAAGTGGAACTTGAAGATCTTTTCATCTCATCTTCGTAGACCCTAAGGTTGTTGTAGAGGTCATCAATATCAATCTCATCAATGTTTGGCTTATTTCTTATGATATAGAAGCACTTATGAATCATGAAGAAGGAAGACTTCTTAGGAACTTCTGGTTGATATCTTCCTTTGATATTAGAGCACCATGAACCTCCAATTGACTTATGAGTTTTTGGAACCTATCATAAGCCTAGGGCCAGACATTCCATTTGATGCATAGTAAAGTTTTCACCCCTGATGTCTTTTAGAACATTTTTAACTGCATCTAGTTATCTTCTTGGATTCTTCAATTACCTCCAAAACCCTTGCTTTGTTGCAGCCCAGAAGTGATTAAGCATCTTGACAAACATTGTGAAACACTTGAGGAGAGTATTCATCAGGTATATGCTAACACAGACAAGATGCACACTAACTCATTCCTGATTCCTTTCAGCACGTGCGATCTAGCTGTCTTTGCGGTACAACTCTTAGAGGAATCACAGAAAGCTCAGCAGATGTCTCGTCTCCGTCTCGCGAGCGCACTAGCATTTTCTCACACTAGATCTCACATTGCACCATAATCTCTCCCCGTAAGGTTATCAGTCTTTGCTTGCACGATGATCTCAGTACGTCACGCATTTCTCATGTGCTTCACAACACAATATCACTTCTCTCACCTCCCATGCAGCGACATTAGGGATTTTTCATTTTTGTGATAGATGGTGAGGAGGAGTCTGATCTCTTGTTCTGCCCATCTATACAATTGAGTTTCATATCTTTACATTCGTGAGATAGATCTCCACAGCAGGCTCTGATACCCCACTTGACATAGAGCGATTAACTGAATACGTACACCTATTACAACCTTCTTAAACCTTCGTACAATAGTGACACACATGAGTATTCGCCTTACAAATACATACACTAACAGGCCACACAATCAAAAACGACACAACACTGATTTGTCCACAACAATTATGAGCGACATCTATGCCTAAAAACTACAAATAAATAGATCCTGCACAAGAAGGCACCATCTTAATAAGGGCGAGTCACAAAAAGTAGCGCACTATATATTACTTAGACATAACTAGGGGATGCTGCTAACAGGTTTACGTCACATTACATAACATTAGCACAGAATTGCTAAAGTTGATACATCATTCTGATCGAGTTGCTATAACTATAGGCTACTAGACACATATAGCCTAGGTTCCTTTAACTACAACTACGGAAAACACACCCCCAAATAGACACTCTTTGCATCCAAACACGCGGGTAACACAAAGATCATATACATATAGAGCCTACATCCCTAAACTAATCCCATGCTATCTTATAAACTGCTACTACACTATCTTTATACAAATCAGGTCACTAAACATCGAATACGTACTAGACCATTATTAATGTGTACTGAGAGCAGTACCAATTACAACTAGCGGATAACACTAACCTAATACTAATCTAAACGGCTAACTACAAGTTCGTGGAGAATTGCATCAACAGTATTACCCCCCAACAAAAATATACAAAGACGGGCGCAAAACGTGACTTGACAGAGTGCGTCGAATATCAGCAGATACTTGATTCTCACGATACCAACACCTTTGCCCACTACTTGGAACTTTTAATTATTATTTTTTTCTTTTCTCTTTTTTTTTCTTTTTTTTCAATACTGTGATAACTAATTGCTTTGCACAAAACTGTCTTCTTCATCGAACCCATTTTAATTGCTCTTAGTGATACGACATTGGGGATCTTCTATCACTAAAAGTGATTTGCCGTAGATACATGATTAGATAGGATTTATTTCCACCTCTTATCATACGACTTTTGTTTTAAAATAAACCTCACATTAACTCACCGCGGTCTAGTAAATGATGATCAAGCATAAAATGTTATAAAGCTTACTAAATTATTGACCCACTCATATAATTTTTCAACAATACCAATGCTTCAAAAATGCGACAAAACAACATATACACATCCTTAATGATGGAATAGATACATAATGATTGCTGCACCCGGGCATCCTTAACATCGAACAAGCTAAAGGCATCAATTATCTTAGGTATCAAAGATGGATACCACGAAATACCCATAAGGTCCTGAAAGCAAACCTTACAATTTAAGTGGGTTTATTTGTGCTAGTTAAAATGTCAAGCTAGTTGATTTGCTTAACTTTAGAGGTTAGAAGTTTTATGTTTTTTAGAAAGCAATTAATATCTATATATATTAAAATTTGTTCCATAAAAGTAACGAGTTGAAAAATGTGGCCAGATTGTATGGCAAACATGGATGGAACATGATTAAGTTTTTCCCTATTTGCTCGACCCCTCCACACTTATCTTAACATAGCCCTCAATGTAAACTGATAGAATATAGAAAATAGGGGAAAATAAGGGAAAACGCGATACTACCCGGGGCATAGAGAGATTATAGCTCTAACGTGAGCTATCCTTGAGTTGTTCCATTACGTTCTTTTTTTTTTCCCCCTTTGGGAGAGTCGAGAGATCCTCCACAATTAAGTAGGAGTATTATGGTAAAATGAAATCTTTCCCCGGGGCTCTAAGTGCTGGCTGAAATTATGTAGGATATGTGCAAAAGAAAAAAACTAGAGCGCCAAGCATGTTTATTCTACCACATGTAATATAATACTCTAATTATATAAGTCTCCAAGTGTAAAATGCCAACCACCAATCCAAGCTCCACCTGTTTATTTAATCTACAAAATAAACACAACTATGAAAACTGTAAAATACTAAAGCACACTTTCGTAGGCACCACGGTTGCATTTATGCAACAATCCTTTAAACCCCTCGTGTCCTGGTCCCGAGTGGACGATTATAGACTCATAAGGGTTTCCAGCGAACACAAAAACCCACATAAGTAGATAAATTCATTTGGATGCAGAAATTGAGAAAGAAACACACGGGCCCATGCACATCAAACTTATCAAACTGCAAATTTTTTGTTATATATATATTTTAGTTTTTTTATAGGTTTATTATTATTTACTATTACTACTAGTCTTTTTTTTTATACTTCAACTTATCAGGATACCTTGACAAAAGCGGTTCAATTGGGTATGATCCACATTTAACGTTGAGGTTACGGGGTCTTTGGTATATCTCACGGTAATGGATACTTTTATGTTTTTGACCACGAGATAGTTTCACTTTTCATTTTTAAATAGGGCGGATCTTTTTTGATTTATTGTTAACGATGAATAGAAGTGGTGAACTTTTTTGAATTTTGATGATCAGCGGAACTTTCCACTCCCGGTGAATACGACATTCACATGCTCGGTGTGAGCTTGAGGAGGAGGTGGATCAGTCCTATTGGTTTGTTCTAAATATATGTTTTGAGACTTCTCCCACTCATCTATTTTTCTTTCCATGTTTTTAATTTTAGCTTGGAAATTATTTTTCGTTTTGCTTCATTTTTAAAATCATACCGTTAACATTGTTCTTGAAAAACATATTTGTAACTCTTTGATCATCCAAGAATTTAGTCATTAATTTTTCGAAATCAGTTTTAAATTGAGGTTCTTGGTTGATAGGTTTAGACTTTTTCATAGGTAAAACACCGGTGGTTTTACCATCGTCTCTGGCAAAAAGTTTCCAATGAATAGTTCTCATGCTACAGACACATCTTTTGAAATCTTCGAGGTCATTTCTCATATCATTGTTTAATTCTATGAGAGATTTCTCATAATCATTAGAATCATGAAGGGATTGAAGAGAATACGAATCCTGAGAATTTCGGTTTTGATAACCTTCAGATTGGATGTAATTTGCTTCATGACGTTTACACATCGGCGTGTCATCGTTCAGGTGGTTTTTAGAAGCGTTTCCCTCTCTAAGCTTATTGTATTTGTTACGTATATCTTGCAATTCTTCATTTAAGCTTATAATTTGAGAATCCATAGCCTTCAATTTTTCCATAAATCGAGAATTATCAGTATTTCTATCACTTCTATCGGCGAAGGAAACATATTTTCGATGATGTTCGTTTTGAGATTTAGTAGACCAATCAAGGTTGAAAAGGACTTTTGATTCGTCAGAATCTATATATACGTAATTATAAAATATATAATACGATGGAAAATTACCAGATTACCCTTGAGGATAAAGGTAAAGAGGAAATTCTTCAAAATATATATAATATAATATAATACGTATATTAACCGGGAAGTATGATTCCCCGGGTCATTATTCCCCAACGACTTGTGAAATTGAATCCACATTTGATGCTCGGACAATGATTTGAATTGGAAACAAAGGATGATTTGATTAACTACTTTTAACAATTAAAATTAACAAATTCTAACAATTAAGCATGAAGACAAAGAACGGGAAATCAAAATTTAACTAAAAACGCAAAACGGGACCCTAAACGGAGGTCAAAAACCCTAAATTTCTAAAAATAAACCTAACTTAATTTTTTTCTTTTTAAATGAACTCTATTTGACTAATAAGTAAGTTTAAAGAAAACTAGAACAAAAACTGAGTTAAAATGAGCGTTAAAACACGAAAAACGAGAACGGGAACGAATCCCGTTCTTTAAAAAATGAAATTTTGCAATTTAGACCCTACAAAAGCAAAACTAAATTTCCTATGAACTTTTCTAAAAACGATTTATATTTTTTTGATTATTTTTCTATTTTTTATGATTTTTTAAAGTTTTTAATGAAAATAAATGTTTAAAAATACTAAACGAACTATAAAAATTCTAGAAAAATTACAGAAAATAGCTTATACTAATTGAAACCTAGGAAAAATAAACTTATGATCACAGCTTATCAAATAAGCCACGAAATAAGCTGAAACAACTTATAAGGCTAAAATGAGTATAAAAGATTAAGTGTGCATGCTTATAACGAAAAAGACCCAAGGGCGCAGTGGTAGTGTGTGTGTATATAAGGTTGAAGGTTGAGGTTGAGGTTCGAGTCTTGCTCACCCCCGACTTCCACTTTCCCTTTTTTTTTCAAAAACTTATAAAAGCAAAGTTGTAACAAGCTAAAAATACAAGCAAAAAAGAGATGAAAGAAACTTTATTGAAAAGCCCTAAATAAGTTCTAGAAATAGCTAAAAACTTAACTATTACACTACGCTTGCATATTTTTTGGCTTTTTTCAATATTTTTAAAACTAAAAGCTACTTTAAGCTGACTAACTTAACAATAAGCTGAGAGCAATGAGAGATAAGCTAATCTTAAAACTAACATGACCTAATAAGCTAAATTTAGAAGAAGAAAGCAAAATTAATAAGGGATAATGCTTACAATAAGCTCAGCAAACGAACTTGAAACAGTTAGTACTGCTATCTTTGAGCTTAGACTTTTAATAAGCTAATAATCCATAGGGACTATTAGCTTTATACACTTTAATCTACACCTATCAAACTATCTAAATCTACTTTTGAAAACTATTTTGAAACTTAAGAGCTTAATGAAAAAGGCTTGTGAAAATAGATAGTTTAAACAGTTTATACTGTCTTTGAAATTTTTTTAAAAGAAAAGCTAACACTGATTTGAAGCAAAACAGATAACAATTTAAGCTACTATTAACAACGAAATCTAAAATGCTAAACTAATTACATAAACCAATAACTATCTATAATCCTAAAAATCAAAAGCTGAATTCTATTTTAACCTACTAAATCTTAAGCCTAAAAATGTAACTTATCTAATTCTGCTGATGCATTTGACAAGTATATGACCACAATTCAAAATCTACTGATGCAATACTTTTGACACTACCCTAACATGCAAAGATAAAAAAAACTTAAAACTAAAACTTAATAACTCAAAATGCAATTAATTGAAATGATTTGAGCTTAATATGTTAAACTTATACTTAACAGACTTGATTAATTATTAAACCAGCTTATGAAACTACCTTAACCTATCTTATAAAACTGACATTAACAAACTTAGATGAAAGATTTTTAAACAAAAACTAAGGACCAAATGGCTTCAAACAACACTAACCTCTGGTTAGTGCTGTTGACCCAAACACCCCTTTAACTATTTCAAAATCCATTTAAACTTGTAGTTTTGAAATCTAATAAACCAAACTCAGATACCAGATAGCAACTAGCTTATAACAAGTCTAATAAGCCTAAACTAACAACTAAATAAGCCAGAATCTATAAGCTACCCATTAAGCTACTTATTTTTTTGGGTTTTTAAGACAGATTATATGAAATGATAGGAGAAAAACTAAAATCTAGCTAACAAACATATTAAGCTTAGAACTACTAAAATAAGCATCAATGAGCAAAGATAAACAGACAATAAGCTAATCTAATCATACAATAAGCAAAAAATAAGTAGATTAAAACTAGGAAAGTAAGACAGAGAAGTAAAAGGAAAACTTACAAGTTGCCTTAGCTAAACAAAGGCAAAAAGGGCTCAATGAGCTTGTCTACAGCTCTGGCTTATTGAGAATAAGCCAGTGGGTCTATGGATCCATCCAAATCTGATCCATCATCCAATTTATGTTGTGGTATATTTAGGGAAGGTTATAAGCTCAATTAAGCTTTTGTGAGTTTATTGAAGTTGAATAAACTAGCTTAGAAGTAGTTTGAGCTTATGAGAGCTTATTCAACAGTATACAAAAGCTTTTGAAAATTTAAGAGCACTATAAGTAAAAACAAATTTTGAAAATTTAAGCTTAAGATTTCATTGATGAGAACTGAGTACAATACATTTGAAACTGAGATTACAAAATAGCTAAAAACAGAAATTGAAATTACATAAGCTAAAACTAAAAGCTACTATCTATTTCTACTCCTAGATAGCTAATAGGAGTGAGAGAGAGGGCTATTATAGCGCATAATGAAATTCTAAGCCTTGGAGTATTGTTTAGATGCTCCTTGCAATCTGGATATTCTCCATTTTGTCAATCAATTGGATATTCATTATAAGCCTAAGATTGTTATCAAATCATAGCTCAACACGTATTGCCAACGTGGCAATCTTTGATTGCGACGGGGTGTTATTCTTTTATGGAGTACTTTGACGTGTAATAATCCCTTCCTCTGTGCTTTCTTATTCTATCCACTATCCTCAACTAGTTCAGGTCTAGAGATAAAGAATTGATGGGCTTAGACCAATAAGATGCGTTAGATGAGATAAACACTGCCAAGAGATTTGCTTTAACACATGAAATTACCCATCTAACCCACAAGTTATCTTTGTTAACCCTTTGATTGTGACCCATGGTAAAACCTAGAAGATGATGAACATTATAAACTAAACTGTTTTTCCTTCCCGCTTTCTTTTTCAACTATAAGATGAGGAGTTTTGACTGGTTTATTTTGGGTTTTGACTTCGGGCAGGTAAAAGAAAATATCCACAGTTAAAATTGGGGCTTGGACTTATTGTTTTTTTGATAGTAAAGAGATAACTGGTGTAATAAGGAAATTAACAACCGTAGGGTTTTTTGGGCTTGATTATTGAAATTTGGTATATTTAAAGGGCTGTTTAGGGAAATTTTGGATTTTGTCTTTTTGTGTTGACCATGTTTGACTGAAGGTTGACTTGAGTTGACCATTCTTGACTTTTGATAACTTTCTCCTGGCTCTTATTGCGTGCTCTTCGTTCCTTCCCAGGTTGTTCGTGTATGCCCTTCTCTTACTGTTTTCTTGTGATTTTTGCAATATCCGCACTTACACAATCACAGAGACAAAGCAAGCAATATTCAAGCATTTAAAGCATAATTTTGTCTTTTTAGGGCTATTTTTGATATAAAACGGATATGTGTTTTCATACATATCAAAAATCTCCAAACTAAGCGATTGCGTGTCCTCACGCAATATTATATGCCTTATAACCAAATACCTTAAAACTTCCCTAAACTGAACCTTTGAAAAGTAGCAAAGATTTTTTTTGTTGAGAGAGTTAAGAAATCACAAGTTATAAAACACCCCTATTTCTTATTTTTCTAAAACTTTTTCATTTTTTTATATATTAATAATATAATTGAGATTATTTCGACTTTCGTTATTTCCATAACTGTTAGGGATCATAGAACAAGATGCATTTCGATCCGAGAATGCCAAGAGAAGGCTAAAGTTCATCTTCCCTAGACTTTCACTTATCCAAACCAAGCTTAAACAATCAAAGTCAAATATTCGTAGGATGCTGCACACAACTCATATTGAAACTGTGAACTTTTACATCCGACATTTATTATATCTTAAGTGAGTGTGCTATCTTGAATTTCAACCATGGATCAACTTATTTGCCAACAAACTATGCTTTTGTTTTTCGTTCCACCTTAGAATATGAGATAGTAGGCTGAGATCATGCCCATGTGAGCTACTTTCGTCCTGGCACATCCCAACCTTGACGGCTAAGTGACCAGGCTTTTGAACACTCCACCGAGACTAGAATCGGGACTCACAACCTTAAGGTTACAAGAGAAACTCTTAGGTTTTCCTGATATAGCTTATACAATATAAAATAGAATAGTCAAAGTGCAAAAGCATATTTGAATTTAGCAAAAAGAAATCTATTTATTAATTCACACTTAATATTAAATATAACATTTATGCAATTGTAACCCTTGACCTTTTAGAAGACTGCAACATTGGTTGTGAGCCGACAAGATGCAACAAACTTTTATCAGTCTCGGATTTTTATTCTTACTATGGACTTTCTTTAGAAGACTACCACATCGGTTGTGAGCCGGCAAGAGGTAGTAAACTTTTATCAACCCACAGCTTTTATTATTATATTTTATATTTTTTTATCATTTTATCATCATTTTTTTATTATATATTTATTTATTTAAAGAAGACTTCTTTTTGAAAAATTCAAGTATAAATTTGAACTAAGACTAATTTTTTTACTATATATTACATAAAAAAATTGTTGATTTAAGTTTAATCTCCAAAAATAGCACGTATATTAGTTCGGTTAGAAGCTTATGGGAGAAAAAGTAACAAGTTACATACATGAGCTCTTAAGATTACCAATTAATCCTTGTTTAGCATCCTACTCATACCTAACTCTATCATTTTTCGTTCTTCGCGAATATCGCGAACGCTTAGCCTAAAAGTTAAGAAACAAGCTAGATTTCAACACGCTCGATCGGGTTAAAATTTACTCTTATTCTACCCAACAGGAAAGTTAAAATTGTGACAAAAACACTTATTTTATTTTTGAAAATTTTTAAAATTTTCATATTTTTGAAAATTTTGTTGGAAAACGGGATACGTGAGAACAACGGGTAAAAGTAGGTAAGATCATATCGAAGATATACTACCCCATACTAAAATCAAACATTGTCCTCAATGTTTCCTAGCCTAAGACTTAAAAACCCCATACTAGAACTCAAAAAGGTCGAATGCATAACTTAAACATGAAGAAAGTATCACAAAAATCTCTAGCCGTTTATAAATTGTGCTAAAAGATAAATGTTAGACGATAATAATCTTTAGGATATCGGATTTCCCCAAACTAATGGCAAGCAAAGGCTAGGAAGCTCGAGTGGACCGGGATAAAACACCGAACACGAGAGACTTCATAAAATTTGGGTTCATCCTGCAAACAATCACAACAAACAACAAACACAAAGATCGGAAGAGTACAAGCCTCCTTACAACACAATAGA
>BQNB010066231.1:11863-34639 GCA_026074375.1 Tanacetum coccineum
AAAGTCAAAAGTCAAGTCGGACCCAAAAAGTCAAAGGGTAAAATAGTCATTTAAAATATCAAAAATTGCGAGTTGTGACATTTAAGTGGTACGCTCAATTGCTCGGTCGTGATTAGCTTCGTATCATAAGCTTGGCAAGGATACACATCTCCACCACTAGAGCTAAGGAGAAACAAGTCAAAAGATAAACTGGGTTAAGAAGGCTTAAGGTTGATCATTCAACAATCTTTCCCCATAAGTACCACAACAACAAGGCAGCTGTATCGTACACACACGGCCGCAATGACAGAATAGACATATACAATACGATCACATCCCTGTTCGTGTTTAACCAGCGGTTAGGATGACTAATGATATAGGGTAGGGAGCTTCTAACTTTCACCGAAAGTCATCATCCAACAAAGCAGCTGAGACATGCATACATGGCCATAATGACGGAATAGACATGCATGCTCGAACAAGTCCTCGTTCGAGTAGACACTAAGGTTAGTTGCTATGAAGGGAAGTAAAAATGGGTGTTAAACAAAATTTATGAAACAAATAGATTAAGCCAACAAATAAGGTACGGTTGCTAGTAACTTTCCCCCGATCATTCCATGTCAAAGACTCGAACATATAGACAAACGCCTCAATCACAGAAATGACAAAGACAACCTAAGTTGGCGTTACCATAACGGTCAACTTCCCTTACATCCCGATCTTTACATACTTTTACATAAGTGGTGATATCGGCCACTTTTTACAAGACTTTACATCCTTGATTTTTGTAACGTATCAACGAATAATCGATTCTTCCAAGTGATTTCTTCTGTATAAACTTCTTTTGAACCGACTATTTTTCTTCCTTCTCATATATTTTTTACAATACATCATAAATCTCGGTTTAATTTCATCGTCTTCACTATCATAATTTGTCCGGACAATCTTTTCCTTGTAACACTTCTTCTTCGGACATGATTCATAATCACGAAAGTAGCAAAACTTACGAGCTACATATTTTTCCCATTGCATTGTGCAATTTCCCGACCATTACAGAGATAGAAAATTTTCACTTTGACACAGGAAATACAAAACTTTACACGAAAGCAACTAGCAACATTGATTAAAATAGGCTTAATCTACACGGTAGGCTAAGGTGCAAAGGTGTAACGAAACATATAATATGGTGTAGAAAAAAAAGGAATGGCTTAACAGGTTATTCTAGGGGATTTTACTCTAAAAATGAGAGTAATCAAGTGTTACACGGGATTTAACTAACCAGTGTAGTTAGTTAATTTTACGACATGTAGGCTATTTGGTTTAATCTTAGAAATTTATTAGTTGAACATGTTCCTCCATCTAAATCCATAGTACTAATCATTGCGGTCTCGAGTGATATACCAGGCCAAGTTCTAAAGTCCACTACATCACCGACACACTCATAATTTTGTGGAATTTTTAGGTAAACAATTGGAAACGGAATAGGCTTAATTCTCACAATATGTATCAAGGGTTATAGTGCGCTAGATAATGTTATTTTGTAAAAAAGAAGACAAGAACGTTCTAATTCTCCATCCTCCACTTAAATTATACAACGTCCTCGTCGTATAGATAAAACAATTAAATAATAAGGGAAAATAGAATTAGAACGAAAAACTCCGTGATGTTTTGCTCGTGATAATTCTCCAAGATGAGTTCTTGAGCAAAAAGTGTGCTGACTAGGGCTTCAGCATGCCCGGATGAGTTCAACACATGTCCTTTTCAGAGTATACCATATCATAGTTTCAGCAAGGTCCAGCATAAAAGATTAGAAGATAAGTGCAATATCTATCTCGCTACAATGGTACAAGAAAACAATTAAACATACAACTGTACAGGGATCAATATGCCGTATCCCAAACCCTAGGATACGCCGTATTATTCCTGTAAAAACAATTAAATACTGGAAATTAAATATTAAGTTTGAAAACTGATAACGTCCAGACATCTCTATAAACCATATCCAGAGGGGTTCGATACGTCGTATAGAGTGTCTGGGAAGACAGACTCGTGCAACAAACAATTAAAATGCGACAAACAATTAAAATGACCGGGTTGTCTCCCGGGAAGCACTTTTGTTTCAGCTGGTCTTTAAGTTTGACCTTTTTCCACTTTCTTCATTCGTTCTCCATTATTCGCTCGCACTTATCCCCGAGAGCGAATTTCTTCATGATCATTTGGCATGATGCGTACTTCTTGCAAAATTTCATGCCGAGCACAACGTCTTTTGTCATATCATCATCGTCAATGATGGTAAAACCTAAAATAATGGAAAAACTTCCAACGAAAACAGGTATATCGATCAAAGTTCCGGCATGACTCTTCCCTTCATCCTTGTCCTTAATTATTGAATAATAAAAGCTTTTAGACATTAAGTTAATGGACAAGGAAGGGAGGAGGTCAGCGATAACATATTTATACCCGATTACACAAGAAAATTTCATCATATAAGAGTCGGTTTTAACAAAAGTTGGCTCAAAGTCAACATCTCGATCCGTTTTAGTCTCTAGAGGTGTATCCAAATCATTTAATTCTATGTAATTACCATAAGTTGGGTCGAATGATTCATCACCCTCTCCTATAAGCTTTGTTTTCGAATCAAGACTTTTTATCACAAAGACCCTTTTGATTATGCTAGTGGCGGGCTTAATACTTTTAAAAACAAGTTTTTCTTCCCCGACCCTTAAAGTAATCTTCCTTTTGAAGACATCAATCTTGGAATGGGCAGTTGACAAGAATGGTCGTCCGAGGATTAAAGGGACATCGTCATCCTCGGGTATGTCCAAGATGATAAAGTCTATAGGGAAAATAAATTTGCCTATCCTTACTAGCACATTTTCGGCAATACCCCTTGGTTGTTTTATAGTTCGGTCAGCTAGTTTGATGGTCAACCTAGTGTGAGATAAAATTCCTAGACCAAGGTTGGTGTAGGTAGAGAATGTCATAACCATCACACTTGCTTCCAAGTCAACAAGAGCTTTATCAAAACAGATATTATGAATCAAACAAGGTAAAGTAAAGCTCCCTGGGTCTTTTTCTTTCTGAGGCAAGGTGTGATCATAAGCATCCAGAATCTTCATATCTCGTGCCTCTCTTCAATCATCACAGGCAAAGTTTTGCAGTCATCTTGGGAAAGGGACTGTTTCAGAAAATAAGCTCCTGTGCTGCGTGCCCGATACGGCGTATGGACCACATCCGATACGACGTATCCCAGGAAAATCAGGTTTAGTAGTTGAGATCGATTTGACTTGGTCTCGAGGATTTGTCTTCGTAGAGCTGGGCAGGCTTCCAAACCCTCTTTCTTGCAAGACCTTGCTCATCTGTCCGATTTGTATTTCCAGGGTCTTAATTGAAGCTCCTTGATTTCTTATTGCTGCATCGGTAGAAGCTCGGATCTCCTTGATTATGTTCGAGTTTTCTTCATGCCTTTTAGCTGATTCTGCCATAAATTTGGTCAGTGATTCTTCCAGGTTTGTTCTCTGATCAGGATACGAAGAGTTTCCATTGTTTCGTTGGTAGAATCCTGGCCCCGCTGCTCTATATTATCCTCCAGGTTGAATAGGTTTTTGCACCAAACTGTGTTATAGTAAGTTCTTCTATTTTTCCTTCTTCCTTTTGTGGACAATCTTTTATATAGTGTGGTCCCTTGCATAGTTCGCATCCGACCTGAGCAACATACACTTTCTCATTTACTTTCTTTATTTCTCGTCCGAGATTGTTGAGTTGGGCTTGGATAGCAGCAAGCCAGTCAGAAGTTTCAGTACTTTTGGTTCTTGAAGATGTTCCATTATGCCATTTCTGGGTGTATTTAGCCATTATTGGATGGCTATTTTTGGCATCAGCTGGCAGTTTTGGAAAGTAATGCCACCCTTTGAGTCAAGAATTTTTGTCGAGTTGAACATCGAAGCCATTATAAAAACAAGATAACTTTCCTGTATGTTGGTTAAAAAATGTTGAGGACACTTCTTAGCAATTGTTTTAAATCTTTCCCTATGCACGGAAAAGGCTTCATCGGGGTCTTGCTAGGAAGTTGTGATTTCTCCATTTTCTTTGCGGTTTCGGGTAAGGTTGTAATGGTATGACAGACATATCCCCCGAAGGTTGCTCAATATCGATTTTATCATTATCATTGTCCGTATTCGATTTTAGATCATCGGGATAAATCACGTTAAAAGGAAATAAATCATTAAAGTATAAAACGTTTTGTTCCTTTTCATCACATTTGGACAATGACGTTTCATTATTAAATTCATCGATATGTTAAGAACTTACAATATGTTCAGTTAAGAAATCTGATTTAGACGTTAGAGCATCATTGTAAACAATGGCTGGAAATTCATTCTCAAAATCCTTAAAGAAGTCTAAATCATTAAAATAACTGACCTCAGACTCGGGTGATGGAAATAAAGGTATATCGACTTTATCATTTTCCGATTCCGTTTTCAAATTGTCGACAGAAATTATTTTAGAGGAAAATGAATTTTCGTCATAAATTACTGTGTAATCTTCGTCGTCAGATTCGTCAAACGATATTCTAAAGTCAATTTCATTGTCGTTAAGAGGATTTACCGTGGGTTCCTAAGAGAGCACTTCTCTAGATGTATCATCAAGGACTATAGCTGGGAATTCAGATTCGAAGTTTGTAAAGCAATCATCCTCATCTTCACAATATTCCATCTTACCGTATGTGGTAGTTTGCCAATTAAACATCTCATCGCGACTAAGAGCTTTTTCTTCTTGAAGTCTGGTGTATTCCTCCATAGTGATATTGGGGTTGTCCATTTTAACCTGTAATAAATTTGCTATAAAAAACTGTCAAATAGCCTAATACGCAGTATTCAGTAAATTGAATACGCCGTATTGATGATAGAGTCGAATACTCTGTATTGGTTTTGAAAAATTTATACGCCGTATTCAAGAAGTTGAATACGCCATATTCAGTATTCGACTCAGAGTATTACAAAAGACTGTAATAATGTAGAAAACACACAAACACGCAATATGCAAATATATACAATGCACACAAGCAAACAATTACAAATATAATTTAAATAATTAGATTATACTAAGCTAAAATGGTTAGAAATACTAATAAGAATAAGGTTTAAATTAATTCACTCCCTGGCAACGGCGCCAAAAACCTGATGTACTGTTGTATAGGGTCAATTATTTGATTATCAAGTTTTAAATTTATATTTAGCCGACAAACCTAAAACAACACTTTAACGAGCAGTATACCCGGTCAAGATGGAGTTCGCGATAAGTAGGGTGTCGAACACTAAGAGTGGAACATTAATCCTATATTCTATTAGTATTTTAATTAGTTCTAATTACTGGTTAAACCTATGCTATATACGTTGTCTAATGATATAGGGGTTTTCAGCCGGAGAGACTGGCACAGGTTTGGTGGAAACAAATATCAATTCAATACACAATAAACACAAAAGAAGAAAATCAGAAGATAGAAAAGCGGTACAAGCCAAATGATAGAAAACTGTATTAGCCTTATTAAATCCGGTTCAATGTTGGTTTGTTTGTTTTAGTGCAATGATTTACTTATTTCGAAGCGGCATATCATTCTTAAGACTTAGGCGGGACATCATCATAAGACCTAGACATGATTAATCCTGTCACAATTAACGCATCCGCATAAAGCATCCTTTAGTTTAATTATAATCTATCTTAGGGAATCAAAGCAGTGGTGATCCTGTTAAAACCCTAGCCCAACGGGACTTTACCCACTTATTGTTTGACGGTGTTTTATATATTGGTAGTCCACTATTTAAATCTTTATCAGTTAATTAAGAGCATGATTGCTAAAACATAAACGAGTCACCTACCAGTTCAACTATGCTCATAATTCAAAGACAAAGACAGAACGTTATTTGTGATCATATTGGTCCAGTAATATAAAACATGATATGGAGAGCTATCCCGCTATCTAGATTACTTTTTTGGTATCACTAGACCCAGTTGAATGATAGGTCGCATATTCAAACATATAAACATTGATAAATAAGAAATTCGATTTTAAAACAAACAAACATTGAACTTGCATTAAGATGGCTAATAACCGATGGTATTAGCCCACAAGAACCATTGTAATTATGCAAAGCGAAAACAAACACTGAAAAACGAACGATTAATAGAGTAAAAAATAACACGGATGGTATTCTATGGACATTCGTGATTAATGCAATGTATAAAGAATATGATATTGCACACTGAAAACTCGTTTTTGAGTCTTCTATTTATAGTGTCTGAAAAAGACTCGATACGCCGTATCTGGCAAGGTTGATACGGCGTATTGGGCTGGATTCCTTGGAGTGCGCGCTACGTTTATAATCAATCAGTGATATCATTCCCAATTTACTTGATTTACTGTATCTTCGAATAGTTATCTTCATGGATACGGCGTATGTAGACAGAAGGGATACGCGCGTAAAGGATTTGGTCAAAAACTCGTTTTTGGTGAAGTCTTGACGCGATACACCATATCTCTTTATGTTGGATATGTGCCGTAAATGGTCAAAATTAGCAATTCTCAAATATCTTCGTTTTTAAGCTCTAATTATGCGTCTTTTAGCTTGTTTTCACAAAACACTCATGAATGACTACATTTATCAACTTTAAAGCAATTAAGTACCAAATAATGCAATAATTATATAAAAGTGGGCAAAACAGATGGGATAAATGATATAATAAAGTGACGTTATTTGATGTCATCAAATATCCCCCCACTTGAATCCTACTTGTCCTCAAGTAGACCTTAGAAAAAGTTTTAGTTTATGAAAATGTGTCCCAACCAAAGTTGAGGATTTTCCGTTTAAGCATCGTTTTGTCCTAATCACCTGTACATAACCAAGCTCCTCATGAAATATGGAAATGAAAACACTCAGATCACTCGACTAATCTAGGGTGCAACATTTGATTAGTACGCTCAATTGCTCATCGTGAATTACGAGTTTCGTGGGCATAGGCTTGGCAAGGATACACATCTCCACCGCTAAAGCTAAGGAGAAACAAGTCAAAAGATAAATTGGGTTAAGAAGGCTTAGGGTTTGATCATCTCGAATATTTTTTTCACCATAAGTACCACAACCATCAAGGGCAGCTGTATCTTAACATACACACCGTAACGACATGATAGACCCCATTTAAAAAATAAAAAAAAATAGACAATCCGATCACATCCCTATTCATGTTTAACAAGCGGTTAGGATGAAGAATGATATAAGGTAGGGTGCTTCTAACTTTCACCAAAAGTCGTAAACCAATAAGGCAGCCTGAAGACATGCATACATGTGGCCGTAATGACGGAATATAGACATATTGCATGCGTCGAACAAGTCCTCGTTCGAGTAGACACTAAGGTTAGTTGCTAGGAAAGGAAAGTAAAATGGGTGTTAAACAAAGTTTACGAAACAAATAGATTAAGCCGACAAATAAGGTACGGTTGCTAGTAACTTTCCCCCGACCGTTCCATGACAAAGACTCGAACATATAGACAGACGCCTTAATTACAGAAATGACAAAGACAACCTAAGTTGGCGTTTCCAATAACCGGTCAACTTCCTTTACTATCCCGCTCTAACATACTTTTACATAATAAGTGCTGATATCGACCACTTTTTAAAAGACTTTACATTGTTGATTTTTGTATCAACGAATAATCGATCCTTCCAAGTGATTCTTTCGGTATAAACTTCTTTTGAACCGACTTAATTATGTCCTTCCCTTTTTTTTCTCTTTTTTACTATACATAATAATTCAGTTTAATTCCACCGTCTTCACTATCATAATTTGTCCGGATAATCTTTTCCTTGAAACACTTCTTCGGACATGATTCATAATCGCGAAAGTAGCGAAACTTACACTACATATTTTTCCCATTGCATTGTGCAATTTCCCGACCATTACAGAGATAGAAAAATTTCACTTTGACACATGAAATACAAGACTTTACACGAAAGCAACTAGCAACATTGATTAAAATAGGCTTAATCTACACGGAAGTGATAAGATGAACAAGGAGTAACGAAAAAATATAATATGGGTGTAGAAAAAGATAGTGAATGGCTCAACAGGTTATTCGTATGCGAATTATTACTCTAAAAAATGAGAGTAATCAGGGTTTACAAAGAACAACGGGATTTAAACTAAATCTAGGGTAGTTAGGTAATAATTGTACGACATTTTAGGCAATATTTGGTTTAATCCTATAAATTTATCAGTTGAACATGTTCTTCCATCTAAATCCATAGTACTATTCATCTGCCGGTCTCGAGTGGATATACAGGCCAAGTTAAAGTCACCACATCACCTAACCGGCCAACACTTAAATTTTGTTCGATTTTTAGTAAACAGTTGGAAACGGAATAGGCTTAATTCTCACAATATGTATCAAGGGTTATAGTGCGCTAGGTAATGTAACTAGTGATTTTTACAAAAGTCATGCTAATTTTTTTTTTAATTTGGCCTTTTTCTAAGCACTTTGCATGTTATTTTGTAAAAAAAAGACAAGTACGTTCTAATTCTCCACCCCCACTTAAATTATACAATGTCCTCGTTGTATAGATAAAACAATTAAATAATAAGGGAAAATAAAAGAGAACGGAAAACTCCCTGATGTTTTGCTCGTGATAATTCTCCAAGATGATTATTGAGGCAAGAAGTGGTGGTTGGACAAAGGGATTCAGCATGCCCTGATAAAGTTCGAACAATGTCCTTTTCAAGAAAATACCATAACATATATTCAGCAAGGTCCTGTATAAAAGATTAGAAGACAAGTGCAATTTCTATCTCGCTACAATGGTACAAGAAAACAATTAAACACACGAATGTACAGGGATTAATACGCCGTATCCCAAACCCTAGGATACGCCGAATTTGTTCCTTAAAACAATTAAATATTGGAAAATTAAAATATTTATTTTTAAAAACTATAAGCTCCATGACAACGTCTTATACGCCTTATAATAAGAGGGTTTTCGATACGCCGAATAGAGTGTTCTAGAAGATAGACTCGTACAACTAACAATTAAAATGCGACAAACAATTAAAATGACCCTGGTTATCTCCCCGAGAAGCCTTTTGTTTCAGCTGGATACTTTAAGTTTGACCTTTTTCCACTTTCACTCGTTCTCCATTATTCGCTCGCACTTATCCCCGTGAGCGAATTTCTTCATGATCATTTGGCATGATGCGTACTTCTTGCAAAATTTCATGCCGAGCACAACGTCTTTTGTCATATCATCATCGTCAATGATGGTAAAACCTGAAATAATAGAAAAACTTCCAACGAAAACAGGTATATCGATCAAAGTTTCGGCATGACTCTTCCCTTCATCCTTGTCCTTAATTATTGAATAATAAAAGCTTTTAGACATTAAGTTAATGGACAAGGAAGGGAGGAGGTCAGCGATAACATATTTATACCCGATTACACAAGAAAATTTCATCATATAAGAGTCGGTTTTAACAAAAGTTGGCTCAAAGTCAACATCTCGATCCGTTTTAGTCTCTAGAGGTGTATCCAAATCTTTTAATTCTATGTAATCACCATAAGTTGGGTCGAATGATTTATCACCCTCTCCTATAAGCTTTGTTTTCAAATCAAGACTTTTTATCACAAAGACCCTTTTGATTATGCTAGAGGCGGGCTTAATACTTTTAAAAACAAGTTTTTCTTCCCCGACCCTTAAAGTAATCTTTCTTTTGAAGACATCAATCTTGGAATGGGCAGTTGACAAGAATGGTCGTCCGAGGATTAAAGGGACATCGTCATCCTCGGGTATGTCCAAGATGATAAAGTCTATAGGGAAAATAAATTTGCCTATCCTTACTAGCACATTTTCGGCAATACCCCTTGGTTGTTTTATAGTTCGGTCAGCTAGTTTGATGGTCAACCTAGTGTGAGATAAAATTCCTAGACCAAGGTTGGTGTAGGTAGAGAATGGCATAACACTCACACTTGCTCCTAGGTCAACAAGAGCTTTATCAAAACAGATATTATGAATAAAACAAGGTAAAGTAAAGCTCCCTGGGTCTTTTTCTTTCTGAGGCAAGGTGTGATCATAAGCATCTAGAATCTTCACATCTTGTGCCTCTCTCCAATCATCACAGGCGAAGTTTTGCAGTCGTCCTAGGAAAGGGACTGTTTTAGAAAATAAGCTCCTGTGCTGCGTGCCCGATACGGCGTATGGACCACATCTAATACGGCGTATCCCAGAAAAATCAGCTTTAGTAGTTGAGATCGATTTGACTTGGTCTCGAGGATTTGTCTCTGTAGAGCTAGACAGGCTTCCAAATCCTCTTTTTTGCAAGACCTTGCTCATTTGTCCGATTTGTATTTCCAGGGTCTTAATCGAAGCTCCTTGATTTCTTATTGCTGCATCGGTAGAAGCTCGGATCTCCTTGATTATGTTCGAATTTTCTTCATGCCTTTTAGCTGATTCTGCCATAAATTTGGTCAGTGATTCTTCTAGGTTTGTTCTTCGATCAGGATACGAAGAGTTTCCATTGTTTCGTTGGTAGAATCCTGGCCCCGCTGCTCTATATTGTCCTCCAGGTTGATAGGGTGCACCGAACTGTGTATAGTAAGCTTCTTCTAAAGTTTTTCCTTCTTCCTTTTGTGGACAATCTTTTGTATAGTGTGGCCCCTTGCATAGTTCGCATCCGACCTGAGCAGCGTACACTTTCTCATTTACTTTCTTTATTTCTCGTTCGAGATTGTTGAGTTGGGCTTGGATAGCAGCAAGTCTGTCAGAAGTTTCAGTACTTCTGGTTCTTGAAGATATTCCATTATGCCATTTCTGGGAGTATTCAGCCATTTCTTGGATGGCTATTTTGGCATTAGCGGCAGTTTTGGAAGGTATGGCACCCTTTGAGTCCAAAATTTGTCGAGTTGGAACATCAAGCCCATTATAAAACAAGATAACTTCCTGCATGTCGGTCAAATAATGTTGAGTACACTTCATCAGCAATTCTTTAAATCTTTCCCATGTACGAAAAAGGCTTTTATCGGGTTCTTGTTGGAAGTTGTTGATTTCCTCCATTTTCTTTGCGGTACGGGCAGGTGGACAATATTTGTTCAGAAACTTAGTTTTGAGAACCTCCTCAGGTTTGTAATTGATATCCTGATATGGTGGTTTCCTAGCCACCTCTGCTTTTGGACTTGTCAGTGAGGGATACAGGAAAGGCTCGAAGCATGATTTGATCTTGAGTTACTTTTGGGATGTGAAATAAGTCAACAATCTCTAGAACCTTTTCGATGTGTTCGTTAGCATCTTCGTGTTCCGAACCACTAAAAGTATTGTCACGAAGTTCTTTGAGAAATTGCCCCTTCAATTCAAAGTGGGTGTCTTGGTTGATCGTGGGCCTAGTAACGCCCGACCCGTAATCTCCTCGGGTTTTGCTCATGTACTGCTCCATTGTTTCCGTCATTGTTTCTCTTACTTCTTCCTCTGATTGTTCCTCGCTGTTAAAATTTTGATCAAACTCTGGTGAATTCGATTCTATGAGGCTTGGTGTATCGAAAAGCCTCCTTCTTGAGCGAAATTTTTGTTCCGGGTTTTCAAAAGGTGAGAGTAGTTCCTTTGTAGAACTTCTTGTCATGCACTACCTGAAACAAATGACAATAAATCAGTAGGATATGTCCTGATGAGAGAAATAGAATCGAAACAAGTGGATTTTTGGTCTGCTACTGTATCAGTTGACAGATACGCCGTATTCAATTAGTCTGAATACGCCGTATAGGTCTGTTGAATGTCAGTACGCCGTATTGAGTTTACGGAATACGCCGTATTATTGGAGAACAGATACGCCGTTTAGACTGTAAAACTCAATACGCTGTCCTGAGCAGAAGGTTTGATACGTCGTATCCAACTGGTGGATACGGCGTATCAGGTGATCAGTCAGAACATAATACTATTTAAAAACAATTAAATGCGGGAATTTAAACAAACAATTTAAACACACAATGCGAATAAATATACAAACTTAATTTAAAATAATTTAATACTCTAAATTAAATAATGTTCTGAAATATTAATAAGAAATAAGGTTTAATTAATTCACTCCCCGGCAACGGCGCCAAAAACCTGATGTGCTGTCGTGTAGGGTCAATTATTTGTTGAGTTATAAAGATTTAAATTTATATATTAGCCGACAAAACCAAAACAACACTTTAAACGAGCATGTACCCGGTCAAGATGAGTTTGCAGGGATAGTAGGGTGTTTAACACAAAGAGTGAACATTAAATTCTAATAAAACTATAGTAATTTAATTAGTCTATTTTTACTTACAGGTATAAACCTATGCTATATACGTTGTCTAATATATTGGTGATTTTTCAATGCCTGAGAGACTGGCGCCAGGTTTTGTTTAAACAAATATCAATTCAATACACAACAAACAACAATAGAAAAAATTAGAAATAGAAAAGCGGTACAAGCCAAATGAAAAAAAACCGTATTAGCCATATTAAATCTAGTTCAATGTCGGTTTATTTGTTTTAGTGAAAATGAGATTACTTATCTCAAAGCGGAATAGTCCTCTTAAGACTTAGGATAGACATCATCCTAAGACCTAGACACGATTAATCATTTCACAATTAACGCATCCGCAAAAAGCATCCTTTAGTTTAATTATAATACTATCTCGGGAATCAAAGCATTGGAGATCCTTATCAAAACCCTAGCCCAACGGACTCTACCCACTTCTTGTTGACGGTGTTTAAAAAACCTAGTATCACTATTCCAATCTTTAATCATTAATTAAGAGAATGATTTCAGAAACATAAACGTTGTCACCTACCCTGGTCCAACAAAGCTTATAATTAAAAACAAAGACAGAACTTTAATTGTGATCCTATATGTCCATAATATTAAACATACTAATGGGAGAGCTAATGCCCGTTTATCTAGATTACTTGGTTCGTATCACTAGATCCAGTTGAATGATAGGTCGCATATTCAAACACATAAACAAGCATGAGGTAATAAACATAACTAATCAATCAACGATAAATTAAGAATCGATTTAAAAACAAACCTAAACATTGAAACATTCATTAAGATGGCTAATACCCGAGGGTAATATCCCACAACCCATTGTAAATATACAAGCGTAATCACACAAATTGAAATCGAACGATTAAGAGAGTAAAAAAATACAAACGAAGACTTCTATGGATTCGTGATTATTGCTGACCATATGTGGCTGATCATCTCATGTTGAAATGTACGTCTTTAATGAGTATGGTATAAAGAATATGATATTGCACACTGAAAACTCGTTTTTGAGTCTCGTATTTATAGTGTTTGAAAAAGACTCGACAATAATGAAAACGCCGTACAGCAAGTGATACGGCTAAATAGGCTGGATTCCCGTTGAGTGCGCGGCATACAATTATAATCAATCAGTGATATCATTCCTAATTTACTTGATTTAATGTATCTTCGAATAGTTATCTTCATTGATACGACGTAAAGTAAAAGAAAGTGAACGCCCTTATTGAGGAATTGGTCAAAAAAACGCGCTTTCCCTTTGGCGAAGTCTTGCGCTGATACGCCGTATCTCTTTTGTTGGATACGACATATTGGTCAGAAATTAACATTCTTTAAATATCTTCGTTTTAGCTCCAAATTATGCGCCTTTTAGCCTGTCTTCACAAAACACTCATGAATTACTGCATTTATCAACTTTAAAGCAATTAAGTACCAAATAATGCAATAATTATATAAAAGTTGGCAAAATAGATGGGATAAATGATATAATAATGTGACGTTATTTGATGTCATCATACATCAGCAGAAATGAGAAAGGCGTTGTAGTAGGGAGTGTTCTTGATGATATTTAAGATGACTTTATAGGTTTCCTCCTTTTGAGTTAAAGTTGGATCCATTCTGAGGATGCTTTTTCCAATCTTGACTCTGTCCTCGGTAGGAACTAACTTTTCATCACGGGCGGCTTGTTGAGCTTGTTCACGATGCATGATTATGCTTAAGAGTTATCCAATACAGATTATATACAACATAGATATATATAGGGTAAAGGCAATAGAATACCAACGTACTTTCTAAAATTTACCGTAATGAACAACTTACTTTTTTATTATCGATACCACCAACTTGCATTCAAATTTTGTTTCAACTTGAACAAAACGTTTGTACCGTTAGTTATTATGTGGCAACGTTAGTCCATTTAGGTAACGATCGTTTGAGAAAGTTGCAAAAATCGTCCCTGTGGTTTTCATATATATTTTTTTTCGAATTTTTTTTCTTTCGAATCATTTTTTTCGAAAAAAAAAATTTCAAATTTTTTTATCCAAACATCTTTTTTTTCGAAATTTTTTTATGTTTCGAATTTTTTTTTGAAAATTTTCACACATTTTTTCGAAAATTTTTATATACATTTTTATAAAAAAAATTCGAATTTTTTTTTTATAAACATAAAAAAAGTTTCGAAAATTTTCACACATTTTTTCGAAAAAATTTTATATACATTTTTATAAAAAAAATCGAATTTTTTTTTATACACATAAGAAAATTTCAGAATATTTTTTATGTTTTCGAATTTTTTTTGAAAATTTTCACGACATTTTTATTCGAAAAACTTATATACATTTTTATAAAAAAAATTTGAAAAATTTTTTATACACATTTTGAAAATTATTTATGTTTCGAATTTTTTTTCAAAAATTTTCACACATTTTTTCGAAAATTTTTATATACATTTTTTTAAAAAAATTCAAAAAAAAAGAAGTTTCAAAATTTTTTTATGTTTCGAATTCTTTTTCGAAAATTTTTACACATTTTTACGAAAATTTTTATATACATTTTTATAAAAAAAATTCGAATTTTTTTATACACATTCAAAGAGGAAGAACATAAGGACTAACGATGCAAGCGATCGTTAGCTAAATGGACTAACGTTGCCACATAATAACTAACGGTACAAACGTTTTGTTCAAGTTGAAACAAAATTTGAATGTAAGTTGGTGGTATCGATAATAAAAAAGTAAGTTGTTCATTACGGTAAATTTTGGAAAGTACGTTGGTATTCTATAGCCTTTACCCGATTTACTGATTAGATTAACTATTCTTCGTTGTTGAGATTGGATTTAAGTGACATTGTGTTTATGTTTTAAGTGATTAAGTCCAATTTGACACACATTTTGAGAAATCAACTTAGGTCTATGGTCAAAAATAATGTCAAGCTAATGAAAGTCAACATTTTGGTCAAAGTTAAACCCAAGTCAGAACGGTCAAATGTGTGGTACCAATTGTCAAAGAAGCGAAGTCAATACTGGTCAATCCTGTAGTGGTATGACATGTTTTCAGCAAGATTTGAACAAAATTTCGGCAGAGTTTCTTTTCACAAAAAGACATATTTTGCAGAAAAATGTAACCTCTGTCATATTTCACAGAGAAATACAAAATACATATTTCACATAAAAACAGACATAACATATTTCGCAGGCAAGTTGTAAGACATATTCCGCAGTCAAACATGAAAGACAAATTTTGCAGACAATGAAAAATACATATTCCGTTGATAACGCCCAAATTATACATGTTTCTATGGCATTATTTGATGTTTATTCTATCATTTCTTGTGAACTTTTGGTACTTAATTAAGCTTGAATTGCTTATAGGTTCACTTGAAGACTCTAGAGACCCAAGCTCATGAATCTATACACTTTGGGAGATGAATACAAGAAAAGAAAAGATTTCTAGCCAAAGTTCAAGAAGTCCGCCGCACTTGCTACATTGTGCGCCACACTTTCCTCTTAAACCCAAAACCGCCGCACAATTTCACAAAGTTTGAAGAATTAAAGTCTATTAAATGCACCTGCATTAACTCCTCAAAAGCAACGCCTCGCGACCAAGCATTTATTTGTAAGAGTGCTCCGCACTACCAGTAAAGTCATTAAATGCGATCAGCATTACTCCCAAAGTTCGTCGCACTTTTTCTAAGTGCGTGACACTTTCACCATTTCTTTGCCTATAAATTGGGACGAATATTTCATTCCTCAAGGAATCCCTCCTCCAACAATCATTCCTCACATTCTAACCTAATTACACACACCTTACTTTCCCTCATTTCATTTCACAAGAAACACCTTTTCCTTTGAAGAAAAAGATCTAACGAGCAAGAATGAAGAAGTCTTCTTACCCAGTTGTTAAAATAATTGAAGTATAATGTAAAGTGTTGCTTGCCATGAGAGCTAAATCTCTCATGACTACTCCGGTGAAGTTACGATAATGAAATAAGTTTTTAGGATGGGTCTTGAACGCTAATCTAACTTATGTTGCAACCTTTATACTTATCGTAATCTATTTTTATGCTTATCAACTAGATAAAAAAATCATATCGGTATAGGTCCGAAAAGATCCGTGATGATCTACGGTAGTTTTAGAAGATTTGAGCTATGGTCTTTTAACTCTGTTCTGAGAAATCCACTTTCGTAAATTTGAAAAACAAAATAAGCTATGATATATAATAACAGTATAATTTTGAATGAACACATTTGGTCTAGTTAACTAATTTATAAGTCTTAAGTTTAACAAGTTAGTTCGTAAAAACTTTCTACAAGAAAATCTTTTTTATAAATTAAAGTCCCATCTTCAAGTCAAAATCATTTACAAACACCTATAAATATTCTCAACTATCCAAGTAGTCAATCTTTATTATCATTGTATAAAACCTAAAGTTATTTCAAATGTTAAAGTCTATTTTCTTTCTGATTATTCAAACACTTAACTCTAATCCATTGACGAACTGTTTCTGAACAAAATAAAGATTATACTGCATACGTGGGTTATACTTTTACCCGTGTGTTTCCATATAATTATCCGGTATTTTCAGTCTTATAAATTTAAAGCTTTTGAAACACACTCCAAAGTTATTGCGACGTGTTGCTGGGTGATTTCTAGCTATATCATAGTCCAAACACTAGAAAATCTCTTTAACTCTCCCTCTTTTTCAAATCGCTGTACAGTTTTTTGGAAAACTGACCCAAACAAATTCTCCTTTGGATGCATACATATGCTTCCAATTCTGAACTTGTTGAACCATTACTTGAACCTGAACGTACTCTGAATTCGAAGACACAGTCGACGAAAACCAGAATAGTTCCATTCGAGTCAAAAAACAATCCACCTAAAAACCAGAATTGTCCTATCCCGCCATTCTCGACATCAACCACTTCTGTCACTTTCTAGTTACTCTTGAAAACCTTTACCCAATGGATGATGAACCCATGTGGGCTGCTGACCGTGTTGTTGCTCCGACTCCCGGTTCCGCAATCACTATTCCTGAAACCGCTAACGAATTTGCTATCAAAGGTAACCATTTGACCCTTGTCAAAGGAAACCAATTTGATGGAAGAACCAAAACCGATCCTCATAAACACATTCACGAATTCCTCGGAATCTGCGATATGTTTAAATACAGAGATACCGAAAATAACGCGCGTCCGCCTAATGAGGTTTTCCTCGTATCCTTACTGGTGAAGCAAAAACAGGTGTGGACGAACTCAACGAAGGTAACTATCACAACATGGTATTAACACCGAAACCACCATTCATTAGCCGAATACTTTCCCCCCAGCTCTTTTCGACCGACTCCTCGGAGAAATCCGAGCTTTCTCTCAACACGAGAACGAATCTCTAACCGACGCTTGGCTTCGTATGAAGGAAATGCTCCGAAACTGTCATGGTCACAATCTGTCCAAAGGCAACATTATCAAAATCTTCTATCATGGTCTAAGCGAAATAACTCAAGAAGGTTTTTAATGCTGCAGCTGAGGTATATTCTCTAAATAAAACACCAAATCAGGCTTATCAGCTTTTGGAAGACAAGGTCTTACTAAAGCTCGACTGGGCTAAAATAAAAAAACTAAATCATCTCTTAAGAAAACTGTTGTTTTCGTCGATAAGGCTGCATAATATCTAATACGGACAGAAATTATGGACAGAATGGGCTGCCAATGACCCTGAAAAATGATGCTCATTAAAAAGAACTCTAAAACCATGCAAAAAAAACAAAACCCGATCTTGATGAAGATGATATACCTATGTCCCGTGAGGAGGAAGCTAAATTCATGCAAACTTTTTGTAAGACTCGTTTTTACAATGATTACCGCGACCGAGACTCGAATCGCGATAATTGGCGTTCAAACGAATGAAGTAGTTACAATCGAGACAACTACCGATCCAATACTGATGATAAACCATACGATCTTTGATAAGTGCTTAATTACACATATCTTTTACCTCCAAAAACGAGCTTAAATGACCAAAAACAGACAAAAACTGCCAAATATATGTTTGTTTTGCATTTGTATTGTGCAAGGAATGGATATCAACAAACAGAGACAGAAAACCTAAGCCAAAAAATACAAAACTGGAGCATGGAATGGAAAAGACTGTGCAGAAATCAAGGCCAAGAGTCCAAAAATAGCCCAAAGTCAAGACAATACTGCAGAATACTATTGTAAGCACACTTAACCACCATCTGATGGGCCGGGAAAGCCAGATAGTATAATTATGAAGACTTTTGAAGACCAAATGGGCTCCCATATCAATATCAACAGCGCCATTATGTTGTTGCAATTGACAAAGACTGTGAAGACTTTGAAGGCCCAATCCTAGCCCAGATCCAGCAATCTGAGCCATTTGTGAACACACAAACTTCCACTTTCAATAACCTTTATTGGGCTTGAAAAAGCCCAATAACATAAGCCTAACCCTTATTGGGCCCAGACACACTCAATTGGGCCCAATACAAGCCCACAAACCCAGTGGGCCCAATACAAGCCCAAAACCCAAAACCCAAGCCCAATAACCTTTTTATAAAACATAAGGACCAAAAATGTAAATTTTAAAACCTTGTTTTATAATTAAAAAAGAAAAAAAAATAGAAAAATAAAACACAAGGGCTGTTTTGCAATTTTCCAAACTTCCCTTTTTTATTAGTTATAAAAACCAGAGGGACCATTTTTGCAATTTGCCAAAACTCTCTTTGTTTTCTTTTGTTATAAAACCAGAGGGACCAAAAGTGTCACTCTCCAAACTCGTTTATAACTAAAAAAGGGTTTAAGAAAGAATGAAAAGAGAAAGAAAGGTGAGGGGTTGTTATTGCCTCTTCCCCAAACATCTCTTTTAAATCCTGCAACCCACCCCGTACCTCAACCCCTTACCCGCCAAAACCCAAACCGCCCTTTCCCACGGTTTCACTCCCAAACCACCTCCCTAGTACACTACAGCTAACCCCCTCACCATTTCCCACCTCCCCATTACCCCTATATCCTTCCCACTTGGCAATTTACACAACCCGAAGACCCCATCAATGGCTGAGAAATGTGTAAGGCCAATGAAAGGCTAGGATTACCTTGGGGACTTTGTACACTCACAGCAAGCACATCCCAAGACCAAAGAAAGGCTTTGAGCCTCTATAAAAGAGAAGAGAACAAGCCGATCAAACCACACCCCTGTTTTTCCTTTTCTTAGTTTAATTTTAATTAATTTTGCTTTAAAATTATTGTACTCAGTTTGTTTAAAAAGTTTTAAGTTGTATTTCTTGGAAGTTTAATAAAAAAATTTAAGAGTTCTCTTGTTATTGCATTTGTCAACATTTAAAGTATAATTTAAGTTGTTTAATTCTGTTTAATGTAATGTTGTTTAAGTCTGTTATTAGCTGATTTTAGATTTCATAAGCTTTAGTTTGAGTAATTTCACCTTTTCTAAAATTCTGTCATAGTGCTAGTAGGTTAAGCTCATAGAGAAACTAGCTTATTATTACTAATAAGCTAGGCATTTTACAGTTTAATTAGTTGTATTAAGTCAATTTTATTAGAAGTAGATATTAGGTTTAATCTGTTTTAGTTTTAAATAATTTTGAATGCCAATTGTTTTGACAGTTTCATTAAGGTGTGTTTGGATCAGGCTGTAATTGACTTTTAAAGTCAACTTTACTTTGCCAAAGCTTTTCCTTTAGCTGAGTTAGGGCATAATACAAGTTCTTAAACAGCTTTTAGAAGTTAGGTTTTAGAATTCAAAAGTTTGGAGTTCAAAATCTTTTGCCTGCACCAGGGCATATTTCAGTCATAAGAGTTTTAGATTTTAGGATGTTAAAAGCAATCAAGTCAGGTTGTTAAGTGCACACAATAGGATCATTTAGTTAACTATAAGATCTAAAACGATTAGCTTGCAATTCAAGTCTATACCAATGCATCTGCAACCAAATTGACCGAGCAACCATCTATAGCAGCACTTTGATTCACTAGCTTAGTTTCTTTATTGAATTTTTCATATTATTTAGAATTATTGCAATAAGCTTTTATCTAGGTAAACACAAAGTCAATTGCTCGCTTATACTCGAAAATTCATCTTTTAAGGTTCAGTAATAAGCCTGTTAGCTTATTAGAAAAAAGGCTCAAAAAACAATTTCATTTAGACTTTGCTCTTTCTCATCTTAATTTTCTTTCTAAATTTGTTAAACATAGGGTGATTTTAGTTTAAAAGCCTCTAGTACACATCTTAGGCATTAATAAGCAACTTTTAGTTTCAGTTTTCATCAAGTAAAGAGCTCACAATAAGCCAAAAATAAGCAATAAGCTAGGGTCTGTTTAGTACTTTTTCTATAGTTAAGGGGTAGTCGTTTACACTGCAGTGTAAATTTTCCCAAGTTAGCCCGCCTACCCTATATTTTCATTTCTTGCACTTTCTACCCTGTCTTTCTTAGTTAAATAAAAAAGTTAATATTTTTTGTTTTTAGTTTTATTAATTAGGGTTTATAATTTTTTAATTTAAGCAAGAGGGATCAATTAAGCCAATAGAAATTGGGCTTTTTTGTTCCATAATAAATTTTTCTAGCATACCTTTGTAGTATTATAAAAACCATTTTCTATATTTTTCTTATTAAAGTTGTATTTTCCTAGAAATTAAATAGATTTAAGTTATTGACCTTTTACTTATAAAATCATAAAAAATAAAAAATAGTTGAACAATTAAAATTCTTTTTGCATTAATTTTCATTTTAAAATCTAGTTATTTTTAAAAATAAAAGAAAAATTTTCGTGTTAATTTTTTAAAAAAGGTTTATTTTTGTAATTAATTAAATCTTATGAAAAATCATAAAAAATTTCAAAAAATTAAATAAAAAAATAATTTTCTTTTTTTATAAAATTTTCTTTTAGTCAATTAGATGTCTATGAAAAAATAAAAATTTAGAAAGGTTTTAATTTTACTTAAATATCAGTCTTGAGACCCGTGATTCTTGGCTTCGTATGAAGGAAATGCTCCGAAACTGCCATGGTCACAATCTGTCCAAGGGCAATATAATTAAAATCTTTTATCACGGTCTCAGCGAAATAACCCAAGAAGTTCTAAATGCCGCAGCTGGTGGTATTTTCCTCTATAAAACACCAAATCAAGCTTATCAGCTTCTGGAAGATAAAGTCTTACTCAAGCTCGACTGGGCTAAAAATCAAAAAACCAAATCATCTCTTAAGAAAACCGTTGCTTTCGCCGATGAAGGTAGCAGTAATTCTAATACTGACAAAATTATGGCCCGAATGGATGCCATGACCCTGAAAATGGATGCTCAGTATAAAGAACTCCAAACCCATGCTAAAAAAACAAAACCCGATCTTGATGAAGATAATATACCTATGTCCCGAGAAGAAGAAGCCAAATTCATGCAAACTTTTCGTAAGACTCGTTTTTACAATGATTACCGCGACCGAGACTCGAATCGCGATAATTGGCGTTCAAACGAACGAAGTAGTTACAATCGAGACAACTACCGATCCAATACCGATGATAAACCATACGATCTTCAAAAACAATTCAACGATTTCATGAAATCTCAGCAATCGACCAACGCTTTCGTCAAAGAAACATTCATGGATCTCAAAACCCAACTCGAAACCGTTGCCAAAAATCATCAAGCTTCAATTCAAAACCTTGAAACCAAGTTCGACAGACTTGCTGACAAGCAATCTGGTCGACCTTCTGGATCTCTTCCCAGTAACACTCAACCAAACCCAAAAGGACACAACTCCAAAGCCTACCAACCACCACAATCTCGCAATGAGCATGTGAATGCCGTATTCACAAGAAGTGGTAAATCTTACAACCCACCAGTTAATCCAAATGATCAACAAAACGATTCTGGAAACCCTATCAATTTCGATAGCGATGAAGAAAACGAAGAACCGACACCACAACCAAAATCAGTCAAAGAGACTCTGTTACCCAAACCATACAAACCAAAAATTCCGTATCCCCAACGTCTTAGGAAAGAGAAAATGGAAGCTCAATACGGAAAATTTCTCGATATGATCCGCGCTGTCCGAATCAATGTACCTCTTATCGATGTCTTGGCCGGAATGCCTAATTATGGAAAATTTCTCAAAGAACTAATAAGCAACAAACACAAAATCGAACAAATCTCTGCCGCTTTCTTAAGCGATGAAAGTTCAGCAATGATCCAAAACAAAGTTCCACCTAAACTCGGAGACCCCGAAAGTTTTCTTATTCCATGTAATTTCAACAAAACCTTCTCCTGCAATGCCTTAGCCGACCTTGGTGCTAGCATTAACCTTATGCCATATTCGCTATATGCGAAATTATCACTCGAGACTCTTAAACCTACCAAAATGAGCGTAAGATTAGCCGATAGATCATTCCAATACCCTGTTGGAATAGCTGAAAATATGCTCGTTGAAGTTGGTAAATTTACCTTTC
>BQNB010066232.1:0-34639 GCA_026074375.1 Tanacetum coccineum
ATTGACAATGAAAGCACCATTTGCATAGTTAAGAATCCAGTGTTTCACTCAAAGACTAAGCACATTGAGATTAGACATCTTTTTATCAGAGATTCCAATGAGAAGAAGCTTGTTCAGATGATCAAGATTCACACAGATCAAAATGTTGCAGATTTACTTATAAAAGCATTTGATGTTGGCAGATTTCAATATCTGATTGCAAGTATAAGAATGCTTAACCTCTAAAGTATTGATTGAGGGGAGGTTAATTATGTTAGTATGCATCAGTTTATCCATAAATGATGCTTGAAATGAAATGAAACAACAACTAATGATGAAATTCAAGTTAGTGCTATTGGCCTAACTTACTACTGGTAAGTATAATTAGTACTGCTGTTATAATTAATACTGTGAGCATTGAGAGAAAGCAAAAACAGAAAAAGAAAAAAAATTAAGCTTAAAAGAATTGAGAGAAATCAAAAACAAACAGAGAGAATTGTAAGTTAAAAGAAATGAGAGAAAATTGGTGAGCATAAAAACAGAAAGAGAGATGTGTGAAAATAAAAACAGATAGAGTGAATTGGTGAGTAAAAGAATTGAGAGAAATAGTGAGCTGAAAAATAGAAAGAGAGATGTGTGAAACAAAAATAGAAAGAGTGACTTTGTGAGCTAAAAGAAATGAGAGAAATTGGTGAGAATGAAAAACAGAAAGAGAGATGTGTGACATAAAAACAGACAGAGTGATTCAGTGAGAAAAAGAATTGAGAGATATAGTGAGAATAAAAACAGAAAGAGAGCTTGTGAGAATCAAAATTGATGATGGAAATGCTTTTTGGAACGAAATTAGAGTTAATGCTGGTGACTCAATGTTAATGCTGCTAGGCATACACTTACTACTGCCAGTGTTAGTTAATGTTGTTAGGAATAAACTTACTACTGTTGGTTAAGTTAATGTTGTCATGCATAACTTACTACAGCTGGGCTACTGTTGGGTCAGTTAATGTTGTTAGGCTTAACTTAGTACTGGTAGTTCAAGTTAATGCTGTTGAGGGTGATTTCATAAATACTTCGATTGAGGGTTTCATTCAATCAGTTAATCGATTTCAATCTTTGTTATACCATTTAATCATAAACCCTAACTCAATTTCATTGTTAATCATCAAAACCCAACTTCAATGATTGCCCTAAAGTTCGCTAGTTCACACAACATGGTCGCATTCTTAGATAAACCCACTGAAAGTGATGGATTTGAGCAAATTGTGGATTTTTTGAATGCACATCCTATCAAATATGCGTTAATGGTTAATCCCAAAATCTATACTGCATGTATTGAGCAATTCTGGGCTACTACAAAGGTGAAAAATGTTAATGGAGAAGTGCAGATACAAGCCCTAGTGGATAAGAAGAAGGTGATCATCACTGAGACAAGTGTAAGAAGTGATCTTCAATTAGAAGATGCTGAAGGTACTGAATGTCTTCTAAATGCTATAATTTTTGAACAGTTGACACTCATGTGGTATGAAAATCTTACACAAAAGCTTACATTTTATAAAGGTTTCTTTTCACCTCAATGGAAATTTCTTATCCATACAATTTTGCAATGCCTTAGTGCTAAGACTACTGCTTGGAACGAATTTAGTAGCATTATGGCCTCTGCTATCATCTGTCTTGCCACAAACCAAAAATTCAACTTTTCCAAGTATATTTTTGATAACATGATGAAGAACTTGGAGGGTGGGGTTAAATTTCTAATGTATAGAAGGTTTGTGCAAGTGTTCCTGGATAAAAAAGTTGAAGGAATGTCCAAACATAAAGAGATTTATGTTACACCTTCTCACACTAAGAAAGTCTTTGCTAACATGAAAAGGCGGGGAAAAGACTTTTCTGGTAGGGACACACATTTATTTCCAACCATAACTGTTCAAGCTCAAGAACACGTAGGTGAAGGTTCAGAGATACCAACCGATTCCTATCATACACCCACTACTACTCAACCATCAACATCTAAACCTCAGAAGAAATAGAATAGAAGGAAACAGAGGAAAGACACTGAGGATCCTGAACTTAGTGGTCCTACAGAACCTGTAACTGATGATATCGAAAATGTGGCAAGTGTACCTATACATTCCAATGATCCACTACTTAGTGGTGAGGATAGACTGAAACTTACTGAATTGATGAAACTTTGTACAAAACTGTTTGAAAGAGTTCTTGCTCTAGAGACTACAAAGACCAATCAAGCACTGGAGATTGATAGCTTAAAAAGGAGAGTAAAGAAGCTTGAAAAGAAGAAAGGGTCAAGAACTTACAGGCTTAGAAGATTATACAAGGTTGGTAGATCTGCAAGAGTGGTTTCCTCAGAAGATGAAGGTTTGGGTGATCAAGAGGATGCATCAAACAGGGGAGGAAAATTAATGAAATTGACCAAGATGCAGAGGTTACATTAGTTGATGAGACTCAATGGAGGTATGGTGATAATTTAATGTTTGATACTGGTGTTCTTGATAATGAACAAGATATGGCAGAGTAAGAGGTTGATATGGCTGAAAAGGATGTTAGTACTGCTGATCCAGTTACTACTACTGGTGAAGTAGTTACTACTGCTAATGTTATAGTTAGTACTACTGAAGTTGCTACTGACAGTACTACCTGTTGATGAGTTAACTCTGGCTCATACCTTAATAGAAATCAAAGCAGCTAAACCCAAGGCTATTACAACTGCTGCTACAACAACTACAACTGCTGTTACAAAACCCAAGGCTAGAGGGGTTATAGTTCAAGAACCAAGTGAATTTACAACAACAACATCACCTTCACAACCATCACAACTTCCACAGGCTAAAGACAAAGGCAAGGCAAAAATGGTTGAGCCTGAAAAACCTTTGAAGAAGAAAGATCAGATTATGTTTGATAAGGAGGTCGCTCAAAAACTTCAAGCTCAATTAGATGCTGAATTAGAAGAAGAAGAGAAGCTTGCAAGACAAAGAGAAGAAGATGCAAACATTACTGAATGGGATAATGTTCAAGCTATGATGGATGCAGATTATGAGCTAGCTACAAGATTAACAGGCACTGAAGCGGCAAGGAGAATTGACTATTGAAGAAAAGTCAAGATTGTTTGTGGAGCTCATAAATAAAAGGAAGAAGCATTTTGCAAGACTTAGAGCAGAAGAGCAGAGAAGAAAACCACCAACTAAGGCTCAAAAGAGAAATACAATGTCTACTTATCTGAAAAACATGGCTGGATACAAGTACAATCAATTGAAGACCAAAAGCTTTAAGGATATTCAGATGTTATTTGACAAAGAAATGAAAAGAGTAACCACATTTGTAGACATGGATACAGAGTTAGTGAAAGGCAGTGAGATAAGAACAGAAGGAAGTTCTAAAAGAGCAGGAGGAGAACTTGAATCTGAAAATTTAAAAAAGCAGAAGTTAGAAGCTGAAGTAGATGATGATCAAGAAGAAGCAGAGATGAAAATGCATATGAAGATAGTTCATGATGACGAGGTAGCAATTGATGCTATACCTCTAGCCACTAAGCCTCCAATCATTGTTGACTGGAATATTATCAAAGGAGGAAAGATGGGACACTTTCAAATCATAAGAGCTGATGGAAGTTCAAAAAGGTACTCATCAATGATTCAGATGCTTAAAGATTTTGACAGAGAATATTTGGAAACTCTATGGAAATTGGTGAAAGATAAGCATGGATCTACAAGGCCAGAGGAGGGCTATAAGAGAGTGTTATGGGGTGATCTGAAAGTGATGTTTGAACCTAATGTAGAAAGTGAAGTGTGGAGGAATCTATAAGGACACAAAGTAACAGTTTGGAAGCTATTTTCTTCAAGTGGAGTACATTTTGTGAGATTTCAGAATCTGCATATCTTTATGCTGGTAGAAAAGAGATATCCACTTACACCTGCAACAATCACAGGAATGCTCAACAAGAAGCTTCAAACTGACCATTGGAATGAAATATGCATTCACTCTTAAGTCATGACAAACAACTCAGAATCTGGAAGTGTTTGAATGCATCTCTAGTGAAGATAAAGATTTTAATCAAGAAACTTAAAGATTCAAAAGATGAACATCAAGTTTAGGGGAGGATTGTTAGGATTAAAAGACTTTTAAATCTGTTTGGAAGTTACTGCTGCTAAGGTTAGAGTTACTGCTGCTAAGCATAACTTAGTGCTATTAGTGATATTAGTGAAAAATCTGCTAAGTAGTTGGTACTGCCAGTTACTACTGCTAGTATATACTACTACTGCTAATGGAAGTTAAGACTGCTTAGAGACTTAGAAGAAATACTACTAAGTTGTTAATATTGCTAGTATAAAAGTTACTACTGTTAGTGTAACTTAGTACTGCTAGTATATGTTAGTACTGTTTGAGTAAAGTTACAACTATTAGCATAAAGTTAGTACTGCTAGTGTAAAAGTTAATGCTGCTGATTACAACTGCTAGAAGAGTTTCTACTATCAGAAGGATAAAAACAAGAGGAAGGATAAAGATGAAGATTGTTTATCAAGATTACTTACGGGATAAGTATGAGATATTTTTGTAAAAGATTCGTATAAGTTATTTGTTTAGAAGATCATGATAACTTAGAAAAATATTATTAGCCTGTTAGGACTCCTTGGTATATAAAAGGAGGTCCTAGGGTATAGAGTTCTATGTACCAAAATCGTATCAATTAAGATATCCTTCATTGTTCTGTTAATCTATTCGTAGCTTCAAGGTTTTGTAAACCCTAACACTATTAAGAGTGTTCGTATTATATTGAGGCTGAAAGTTTAGTAAACCATTTTGTTATTGATCTTTTTCATTACTGTTTCATCAGTGAATTCTTCTAGTATCATTGACTAGATTCCGCATAGTCTTTGATATTCACAATCAAAGTTTCTACTATAGTTGTGTTAGATTTATCTTGCATAACTATACCTTATACAAGCTAATGGATTAAAGATCTATTCTATTGGGATCAACATAAATCATGTTCGAAGAAGAAGTGTTACAAGGAAAAAAATTATCCGGATGAATTATGATAATGAAGACGGTGAAATTACACCGAGACTTATGATGTATTTTTAAAAAAATGGAAAAATAGAAAAAAGCAGCAAAAAGGAAGGAAGAAAAATAGTCGGTTCAAAAGAAGTTTATACCGAAGGAATTACTTGAAGGATCGAATTCTTGTTGATTCGTTACAAAAATCATTGATGTAAAGTCTTGTATAAAAAAGTGCCGAATTCATCACCACTTTTAGTCTATAAAAGTATGTAAAGAGCGGGATGTAAGGGAAGTTGAGCGTTATGGGAACGTCAACTTAGGTTGTCTTTATCATTTCTATGATTGTGGCGTTTGTCTATATGTTCGAGTCTTTATCATGGAACGGTCAGGGAAAGTTACTAGCAACCGTACCTTATTTGTTGGCTTTAATCTATTTGTTTTGTAAATTTTGTTTAACACCCATTTACTTCCCTTTCCTAGCAACTAACCTTAAGATCTACTCGAACGAGGATATGTACGAGCATGCATGTCTATTCTGTCGTTACGGCCATGTATGCGTATCTCAGCTGCCTTGTTGGATGATGACTTTCGGTGAAAGTTAGAAGCTCCCTACCCTATATCGTTCTTCATTCTAACCGCTAGTTAAACATGAACGGGGATGTGATCGAATAATACATGTCTATTTCATTGTTACGACCATGTATGTGTGATACAACTGCCTTGTTGGTGTGGTAATTATGGTGAAAGACTGTTAAATGATCAACCTTAAGCCTTCTTAATCCAATTTATCTTTTGACTTGTTCTTTCTTAGGCTTTTCTTTTTTTTCTTTTTCCTCTTTTTTTTCTTCTTTTTTTTTTTTTGTCTTATTTGTTTTTTTAGCGGTGGAGATGTGTATCCTTGCCAAGCTTATGATATGAAACTAATCACGACCGAGCAAATGAGCGTACCAATTAAATGTTGCACCCTAGATTAGTTGAGTGATCTGAGTGTTTTCATTTCCATATTTCGTGAGGAGCTTGGTTATGTACAGGTGATTAGAACAAAACGATGCTTAAACGGAAAAATCCTTAACTTCGGCTGGGATACATTTTCAAAACTTTTCTAAAGTCTACTTGAGGACAAGTAGGATTCAAGTGGGGGGATATTTGATGACATCAAATAACGTCACTTTATAATATCATTTATCATGTCTGTTTTGCCCACTTTTATATAATTATTGCAAGATTTGGTACTTAATTGCTTTAAAGTTTATAAATGCAGTAATTTAGGAGTGTTTTGTTGAAGTTAAGCTAAAAGGCACATAATTGGAGCTAAAACGAAGCATTTTAAGATTGTGATTCTTTGACCAATATCACCGTTTCCAGCAAAAAAATGATACGGCGTATCAGCCCTCAAACTTTCACAAGAAAGGCGTTTGACCAATTCCCAATTACGGCGTATCACTTTGTTCTATACGCCGTACAATGAAGATAACTATTCAGAAGATTCAGTAATAAATGTATATTGGAATGATATCACTGATTGATTTGAGAACGTAGCGCAGTACGCCAAGGAATCCAGCCTACACACCGTATTGGCCTGCAAATACGGTTATCGAGTCTTTTTCAGACACTATAAATAGAAGACTTAAAAATGAGTTTTTAGAGTGCAATATCATATTTTTTATACCATACTCATTGAAGATGAATTTTAGAAGAGAAGAACAGCCACCAAGGTCAAGCATTGATCACGAATCCATAGAAGACATCGTGTAATTTTTACTCTCTTAATCGTTCGATTCTAATTGTTTGATTACGCTTGTATAATTACAATGGTTGTGGGCTAATACCCTCGGGTATTAGCCATCTTAATGAAAGTTTAATGTTTGGTTTGTTTTAAAATCAATTTCTTAATTAATCGTTGATTGTTTAATTATGTTTATCACCTCATACTTGTTTATGTGTTTGAATATGCGACCTATCATTCAACTGGGTCTAGTGATACCAAAAAAGTAATCTAGATACCAGGATAGCTCTCCATATCGTGTTTTATATTACTGGACCAATAGGATCACAAATAACGTTCTATCTTTACCTTTTAATTATGAGCTTAGTTGGACCGGTAGGTGACCCGTTTATGTTTCAACAAGTATGTTCTTAATTAATTGGTAAAGATTGAATAGTGACTACCGTATATAAAAACAACCATCAAGCAATTAGTGGGGTAAAGTCCCGATGGGCTAGGGTTTTGACAGGATCACCACTGCTTGATTTCTAAGATAGATTATAATTAAACTAAAGGATGCTTTATGCGGATGCGTTAATTATGACAGGATTATGTGTCTAGATCTTAGGATGATGTCCCGCCTAAGTCTTAAGAATGATATGCCGCTTTGAGATAAGTAAATCATTGCACTAAACAAACAAACCAACGTTGAACTGGATTTAATATGGCTAATACAGTTTTCTATCATTTGGCTTGTATCGCTTTCCTATCTTCTGATTTTCTTCTTTTATGTTTATTGTGTATCGAATTGATATTTGTCACCACCAAACCTGTGTTAGTCTCTCAGGCAGAAAACCCACTATATCATTAGATAATGTATATAGCATAGGTTTAACCAGTAATTAGAATTAACATAGACTAATTAGGACTAATTAAAATACTAATAGAATATAGGATTAGTGTTTCACTCTTAGTGTTCGACACCCCTACTTACGCGGAACCCCCATCTTGACCAGGTACACCTGTCATAAAGTGTTGTAGTTAGTGTTTATTGGCTAAATATAAATTTAAAACTTGATTATCAAATATTTAACCCTACGCGACAGCACATCAATGTCGTACTTTGTTCGTCGGTGATAAGTTAGTCCCACCATTGAAGAGCCTTACACCTACTAAAGCCGAGAGCGAGACAAGTTGGTAGAAGGCCTATTTGGAGTATTTTGAAGGTAAACATGTTCAAAGTGAGGTGGTAAGTGAGCAACTCGAGATTGAAAAAGACGACCTAAGTGAGCAGGTGCAGAAGAAAAGGAAGAGAGGTTCATCACAACCATCATTTCAGGACCCTACATATGACCAGTTGATGATAATAATTACTACATTGGAGGGCAGTGTTACTACTCTCACTGAGATTGTTTTGAGTTTATAGGGTACTATTGGTACTTTAGAGTCTGGATTGCTTGCATTGGAGGTATGTTATTTGTAAATTCTAGTTCATTAGTAATATATTGATTTTTTATATAAAGTGCATATCTTTATTTCCCATTTTAGCTACTTATTTGCTTAATGCTTCAGGGGTCTTTGTTATATAGTTATAATCTATAGTGGATATCTCTTAGTTTCTAAGATTAAGCTGTTGGGTGCTTAGTTGTAATCTTTAGTGAGTATTTGTTAGTTTGTACTAATTTGATCCAAATCCTTTTGTAGTTTTATATATAATTTATGCATATTTGAGCTACTTATTTGCTTAATGCTTCATGGGTTTTTGTTATATTGGTATCTCTTAGTTTTTAAGATTAAGCTGTTTAGTAACTAAATTTGCTTGATTTTATTATAAAATTTGAATCTTTAGGCATTTTTTAGCTACTGATTGTTAAATGCTTCATGGGTTTTATTCATTTTGCAACAAAGTTATAATCTTTTGTTCTTAATTTGATCTAAACTGCTTTTGTGAATTTTATAATTTTACGTGAATGTGTTATAAAGTTTGTATCTTGTTTTGTGCTGTTATCGTTGAATGCTTCATGGGTCTTTGTTAGTTTTTAAGAGTAAAGCTGATTTTAGTTTGTATTTTACTAATTTGATTGAACTGCTTAGGTATTGTAAATGTTCATTAGTAATATATTATTTGTTATTTTATGATTTGTAGGGTGATGCACGTGTTACTACTCTCACTCAGACCGTTTCTAGCTTACAAGGTACCATTGATACTTTAGAGTCTCGATTGCTTACGTTAGAGGTATTTTATTTGTTAATGCTAGTTCATTAGGAATTTGTTATTTTTAATTAATAATTTGTTATTATATGATTTTAGGGTGATGCACGTGACTTTGGAGTCGTGTCGAATGGAGACATACCAGCATACATGTCACCGGGACCATCATACATATCACAGGGACCGTCACATACGTCACCGGCGCCGACTGCACAAAAATCTCTCTCGTTGGCTAACCGACGCAAATTAAGTGGCAGACACACTCCATTAAAGTTTAAGTCACCGATGTTGGCTTATTCACGTAAATTTTGGCGTTCGACCATACCACCACCAGCATCCAATACGACCATGTCGGTACCCATGACGACTACCGAGGTATATATCACTAAACAATTTGTTTAATCGTTGACTGACTTTAATATATAATAATGGTCTTTAACTTGTAATTTTATTATTTTCTTATATAACAAAAGCCGTTGAAGGATACCATACATACATATTTAGATGCTTCAAATGCGGCTCAAGATGCGGCCAAAGAGACTAGACACACAGAAGAGGACTTGCAATTCAAAAGAATGGAGAAAAGTGACAAGCCAAACTTCGATTTATCGGATTTGAGCAAGATTAAAAGGAAAGAAAAAAAATCCTATTTATACTAAATTTAAGAATAATAAGACAAAGTGTTACCTTGATTGCTTACGTAAAGGAATGAGATGTGAAACTAGATTTTGGGATATTCTTTACCTGGGCGGCGAAAAGGTTGATTACATAGATCAAGGGAAGCTTGAAGGATATGTAAGTATAATTTTATATTTTTAAAAAGTAATTACAATAGTATCTAAAAGTGTTCATTATTGTATTATTTGAACAACAAGTATCATATTTCTTCATACAAAGAAGATTGTTGAGATCTTTTCGAACATTTCCTTGATGTGCTAGAACCTGACTTCACACTTGATGTTGTCAGAATAAAACCTGTGATGGTAAATCTGATGGGCAATCATGACGGTAATGTCGGTTATGTCCACATTACGGACATCATGTACATGATTCTAGTGTAGTTTCTTCTCCCTTGGATTTAAAGAGATCACGGTTACGCGGCCTTCACGGCTAAGGTTTGTCCATAATATGTGGAAGGACAGTTATAAGAACATCTAGTTTCTCCCATTCTGAAGGATGCCCAACATCGTGTATAACCTTATTGTATGAAGCCCTCCAAACACTAGTCTTGAAACATGAAAATGCAAATGCATTTGCACTTGATTGGCGCAAATGTCACATAACAGTAATAAGATGCCCATAGGGTAAACCCAATAATTGCCATTGTCCACAGTTACATGTCCTAGTATTCAAATCAACTGTCCTGTTTTTGTAATAATTAACAACATTGTAAAGATAGTTTGCAGCGGGGCTTACAGTCCATATGGTGGATTTTTCAATTCTTTGAGCTATCTTGGCCTCCGCCCATAGTGTTAAATTATGTTATGTGCATCTTCACATGGTATAATATATGTGAGTAAAATTAAAAAAAAACATAAATATGCATGGTTTGGTATATGTTCACCTGCCTTGTTTATTTAATTGATGTTCAAGAACCATGCTGCAAGATTTATGAACAATCAATCTATCATACAATCATGGTCTTCTCTGGGCACGTCGATACAATGCGTTCACTGATTCCTCACTATTAGAGGTCATGTAATTATAATGCATATCGAGGAAGTGAACTCTTGCCCACTTTTCATGACCAATCATATCAAGTTTATTAGCGGCTCTAATTAAACTACTAAAATGTTCTTCAAAGTCTGAAATCCGATATGCTTTACATGCTCTCCAAATTACTCTTTCCTTAATTATAATCAAGGACACTTTGCACGTATGTTTATCAACAAATGCGAACAAACGACCATGGATATGCATTTGGGAAAATACTTTCTTAATGGCTGAAGCAATGGATACAGCTTCATTAGATATGATCGTTAAGTTATCTTGCTTACCAATTATACATTCCTTAAGTTTAGCCAAAAACCAATCCCAAGATCTAAATGTCTTAGACTTTCCCACTCCGTATGCAAGTGGAAGAATCTGATTATTACCATCCATTGCAACTGATAGATACATTGTAACTAAAAATTTCCCTTTAAGATGTGCACTGTCTATTATAATCAACGGTCGCATGTGTGACACAAATGTACGAATCTACATAAAAAAATCTTTCAATAATTAGAATAATAAATAGATAGCATGAATAATTATATTTATTATATTGTAAAAAATAGTACTTACAGAGCACCCAGGGTAAGAAAAAAAAATCTCAAATCTGTCTTCATCGTCAGTTTCTATATGTGTAATAGTCCTTGAGTTTTTTAGTTTCAAATTGTGGCAATACAAAAGGAGTTCGGAAAACGACTCCTCGGGAGTCCCTCTCAACAATTGCAAAGCATAACATTAGCTCGCCATGTTGAGAATATGAGATATCAATTTTGAACCTAGCTTTCATATATGTCATAATCTATTTCCCCCTATATATCCTGCTATTATCAGACATTACCTCTTTCAATATATGACCAAGTACTTTTGGGGAAGCATTACGATGATGTGGGTGAATTTAAGTTTTAGTGCATGTTGATGGTCGACAAAAAGTTGTTACAATAAAGTTTTTATAGTCTTTGGGTATATAGGCTCGAAAAAACCACCAACATGTGTCATCAATACATTTTGCATATACCCTTTGGGGGTCTGATTTTGGGTATCTAATTTGAAATCCCTCTTCAAGAGCTTTTCTACCCATAGAAATTTTTATTTTTTCTTTATCATCAAAAGTATTATGTAAACGAACAAGACTAGATGTTCCATAACACATACCTTTTTTCGAGCTGATATCTCGGACTGGTATTTTGAGTAGGGAAGACATATTCTAAAATTTATCCTTCTTAGTTTCGTTGTTCTCAACGGGTGTTGTTTCTGCATCCTTATCAGATTCACTACCCTCATGATATTCACTACTCTCCTCATCAGATTCACTACTCTCATCCTCGCCAGATAATCTTTTTACTTTTCCAAAAAACACTACCCATTACTTTTTCTCCGAAAGGCCTTAATTTATCATCATCTAGCAAATCCCTTTCTTTAGTCATATTATTTACTACACCATTTTTTTAAAATTTAAGGGTTTTTTGAGTGAACCAAACAAACCTATTTTTTTTACGATTATCTGATCACATTGAGGATCCTGCATAGGATACCCAGGAAATCCAGACACATACATAGGATACCCAGAAATCTATGCATTTGTTGATAACTAGGAAAATTTTGATAAAAACCACTACCAGGAAATTTAGCCATTTGTGTGGCATTATATTCGGTTTGATATACATTTACAAACGGGGTAGCATGAATTAAAATTTGCTTTGTTGATTGCTTCTCGTCAGGTGATAAGTTTGTCTACCATTTTTACTAGACTCAACAATCCACAACGTAACAATTCTACTACTTTTAACAACAAATTTCATAAATTCATTAACTTCCAAATCATCACATACCTCTACAATATCATTATCCTGAATTGTAAGTTACCATAAAACCACTATTAACATCGATTTCTAGTCTCTCGGATACCACTTCTAGTAAACATGGATATGATGACAACAATGGTAAAATTAGTATACGTTTTACACAATTTAAAGGCATATGTTCTAAACACACAATCTAACTCTTTCATATGTACTCCATTAACACTCACGTATTTTGACTGAATTTCATGACAAAAATTGAGGTTTTATGGAAAATTTTTAAGATTTTGAGTGTGAAAAACACCAAAATAAGCAAGGAAATTAACAATATAACACGTTTTAACCAATATCTGCAAGAAAATTTCACAAATCAATGAAAATCTCGCAAGTTTTATCAAAATTTTTGCTATATTTCCTAAAAATATCAAATTTTTTTGATATTTTTAAGAAATATAGAAAATTTTGCGATATTTCCTAAAAATATCAAAATTTTCGATATTTCTGAAAAATATCAAAAAATTTTGATATTTCTGGAAAATATCAAAAATTTGCGATATTTTTAGGAAACATCGCAAACACTTTGCCATATTTCCTAAAAATTTCAAAAATTTTTGATATTTTTCTCAATTTCGCAAAGGTGTCAAAATTTGCGATTTTTATGGGTATTTTAGATTTTTGAAAAAATGGGTATTTTGTAAAGTAGCGTTTGAAAAATTCGGGTTTTTGGTGATTTCCAATTGTGTTTGGTGCAATAGGGCTTGTTTGGAAAAAGGGAATTCTTGTCTTAATTTCAGTGAACGGGTTTGAATTCGCGCTTTGTGGTAGTCCGTTTGTTAGTTTTTGATATTGTCCGAGTTTTTGTGATATTCTTGTTTATGTCGTGGAAGATAATATATATGTGTGTTATATTTTCTTAACTGAAAGAGTTAATTGCATTTTTGGTCCCTGTGGTATGGCCAAATTGCAGGTTTGGGACCCTAACTTTTGAAATTGCAGTGATGGTCCCTATTTTTAAGTTTTCGTTGCAAATTTGGTCCCGGGCCGGGACCAAACCTGCAATTTGGCCAAACCACATGGACCAAAAATGCAACCTAAAAGGACCAAACCTGCAACCCAAACTTGAAAATAGGGACCATCACTGCAATTTCAAAAGTTAGGGTCCCAAACCTACAATTTGGCCATACCGCAGGGACCAAAAATGCAATTAACTCTAACTAAAATTATAGGATTTCGGATCGGGTTGCGTTAGTAGGCCGGGGTCAAAAAAGTGATTAGTAATCGGGTCAATCCACACATACAGGCCCAACGCCAGGTCTAAAAATGCCCGCTAATTATAATGTATAGATAATATAGATAATGAGTAATGTTACGGGTGTGTTCGACACCGGGCTTGACTAGATTTACGAAGGCTTTGGCTAACCTAATTTTATAAAATGGACTTTTAACTTCATATATGAATGATCGCTTTCGTACTATAGCAATAGCAACTGATTTTTCTATCCTTGTAAGTCTATGATGAGATAACTCTTGCTTGAGTTCTATCTGCATACAAATTTTTTCGTTTAAACACTATACCACAGACAAGAGGGTTATGATCTTATGCAAATTGATCATTTGTTAAAAAGATAGGGTAAAGTGAAAAAAATGTCCTTGTGGTTCATTAAAATTTCACTCCGTATCTCCCATTAAGATTTTTTTGCACTGCGTGTCCCTCAAAACATTGTTTTGTTAGATTCCATATCCCTCGCGCTATGGTTGGTCGTCAATTTTCGCCGTTAACAAAAAAAAGGACTACCGTGCCTTGCACATGAGGGTATTTTGTCATTTTACCATTCCAACTTAAAAAATATATAATTTATCTTTTTGAGGGAACATGATTTCTAGGGACGTAATTTGCAAAGGTAATACTTGGTGTAGTTTCTTTTACAAAATGTGCACAATCCACTCACATCAAACACACTTAAACACACAATTACCAAATTGAAATTCCAAAACTGTAATTCCAACCCATATCAAATTCCAAAAACATTTACCAAATCGAAATACCAACCATATAAATACATTGCACTATCGTTAGTTACCTCCCATTTTCTCAAGAAACTCATTTTCAGTAAAATCTGTTCATTAGAAATGTCTTGTATCGAGGAGCTTGCAAAGGCTGCAAAGTCTAATAAAATTGAAGATGAAATGCTAGTCTTGCTGGGGAGACAAGTAGAGACTGAGTTGAAGCTTGAGGAGAAGTTTTGAGAGCTATGTGAGGAGGTGCCAACTGTTGTTAAAGAAAGGAAAGATGTGGTAGAGGAGCTTGAAAGGTTAAGTGATAACTGATATGTGTGAAAACACATATCCGTTTTATATCAAAAATGGCCCATAAAAGGATAAAAATTGTGCTTAAATGCATGTATATGCTTGTTTAGTCTTTGTGATTTGTGTAGTACGATATAGCAAAATATCACAAGAAATGGTCAAAAACCGGACAAACACGGACACGGGAATAGATAGAGTGTACAAGAGCTGGGAGAATGCTTTCAAGGTCAACCAAAGTCAACCATAGAAGACAAAATCCCTCAAATTTACCCAATAAACAGCCGCAGTATTGCAAAAATGGTCCCTAAGCCCTAACGGTGTTAACTCTTTAATATATAAGAGTTAACACTCGTTATCTCTTTTTTTATAAACATGTTAACTTTACCGAGCCCTAAAAACAACTCAGGCCCAATCTTATGTATATAAGCCAAGTCAACGAAATTTAACCGGTCAAAGAAGAGTCTGTAACCACTCACCCCTTTTATAAAAGTAAAAACGCGGAAAAGCAGTTTTTACTATTTCATCATCGTCTTCATTTAACCCGAGTCACAAATCAAAGGGTAAAAATCAACTGAGAACGTAGCCTTTTAATTCAAGTCCAAAGTCACTGGCAAGTGAAGACGGTCATGAGGAGCTTTGATTGGTTGAACCATCGGAATGTCACGCGGGTCTAACAAGTAAACACAGAGGACATGAATTTTGCACTAAATAAGTACTATAGATGCACAGTGAGTCTGGAATCTCGGGAAATGCCCGTTGGCAATCGTGTGCTCACCTTATTTTAATTAACGTGCTCAAGTTAGGATCAAAGGATTGGCTTGAATGAAGGACGTGGATCATGGAGCGTCTAACAACCTGAAGACCTAGAAGCATCTCCTTAAGGCTATAAATATGGCTCCTCACTCACACACACATATCTTCTTTTCCTGCATTTTTTTAGTTCTTAAGTTAGTCTTATGTTTTTTTAAATGTAATTTTTTTAATTTTTAAAATTTTTTATAATTTCATTAAGCCTTGTGTATTTTTCAATTCCAAGTTATGTAATCTGTTTTTAAATCAATGAAATATTAGTTTACTCTATGAAATCTGTTTTAGCTTATTATATTTTTGAAAGATCTTGTCACTGTTACATAAGCTCTAAATAAGCTCTCTTAGTCTTTAAGCTAAGATTGAGCTCAAATCAAGCATCTAATCTACTTAAAACTTTAAAATCAGTTTAATACCTTTGCTAGAATGGAATTGAGCTTTTAGATGATAAGCTTAACTGGAAGAGTTATGGGACCCTACCAGCTTATCCCTCCCCCCCCCCCCACCCCCATCCCCCCCTCCCCCCCAATATCCTATCCCCTTGGGATTATGTGGAGCTTGTAGAACAGCTCCTTGAGCGTTAATAAGCCTTTGTTTAGCTAAGGTTTTGGTAAGTTCCTTATTTCTATTTCTGACTTAATTTTCTAGCTTATAATTTGCTTATTTTGCTTATAATCTAGCTTGTTTGTGCTTAATTCTGTCTCATTGTGCTTATTGATCATGTTTTATAATCTGTTTTTAGCTTAAGTAGTGTAGATCTTAGTTTTTCATTTTTTGTCTTATAAATCAATAAAAACCAAAAATAATTAGCATAGGTATAAGTTCTTCATTTCTGGCTTATTTGCTTATTGATTAAGTTTTATTTTGGTTGTTATAAGCTGTGCACTATCTGGTTTTAAAGTTTTACTCACTAGATTTCATTTTCAAAAGCTTAAATGGATTTTAAAACTTTTAAAGGGGTGTTTGGGACAACAGCACTAACCACAAGTTAGTGCTGTTTGTGACCACTTGGTCTCTTATAGTTGATTTAAATCTCTCATTTAAACTGTTTTGAATAGGATTTATAAGTTAGATTAGCTTTAAATCAGTTTTCATTAGTTGGTTTACTAATAGCTCAAATCTGTCTGGTCTCACTTTGCTTTAAAAGCTTTAATCAGTTCCAATGTTTAAAATGGTCTTGTTAGTTTTTAATGTGGTGTCAAATAAGAATTAGATTAAGTGTCTTAAGCCTGCATTTGTTTAAATTGGTTTTGGTTCATAGATATGCACACTGCATCAGATAGGGAAAACAGGAAAAAGCCAATTTCAAGCTTAAAAATCAATAGGTAAAAGTAGTTGTTAGCTTACCAAACTTTGAGCACAAGTAGATTATAGGCCATTCTAGATAGCATAGGGCTTATGTTAGCTTAATTAGCTTATTTTCTTATCTGTTTTTAAGCTTTTATTTAGTCCTTTGTCTTTTCAATAAATTCTAAAAGTACTAAGTGTTCTTAGTATAAGCTGTTTTCAACAAGCTTTTTCAATAAGCAATTGAATTTCAAAATAGTTTCTGAAAGATGTTTTAGAGAGCTTTTTAGTTGTAGTTTAATCTAGTGTAGCTTAATAGTGCTTAAGGATCCAAGAGCTTATTGAAAATTAAGCTCAAAGGTCCTTGCAGGGCCTGTTTGGTTTAAAGTTTTTATTGAGTGCTTATTAAGTTTTACAGCTTATGGCTTATTTCTTTTACTTGTTTTTAGCTTATACCTGCTTATTAGATTAGTTATAGATAGCCTTAGCTTATTTTGTTCTTAGTTTAGCTTTTTTCTAGCTTATTGGTTGTTAAAGTTTTAAGCAAAAAGCCAAAAACACTCTAAGTGTGTTCTGTCAAGTTAATAAGCTGTTTTCTAGCTTATTTTAGATTTTCAAAAAGATTTCTTTTACAAAAGTTTTTAGTTTTCATTTGTTTTACAACTTTGTTTTTATAAGTTTTCAAAAATAAAAAAAGGGAAGATGGAAATCGGGGGTGAGCAAGGCTCGAACCCCCGACCTCAACATCCTCAACCCTTATAAACGCCTCACACCACACACCTCTAACCAACGTGCCATAGGGTCTTTTTCATTCTAAGTTTACCCAATTTATTATTTGTATACGTTTAGTCCCTTTTAGCTTAATAAGCTGTTTAAGCTTATTTCGTCGCTTATTTGATAAGCTGTGTAACCAAGCTTATTTTTCTTAGGTTCTTATTAGTTCAAGCTATTTTTTGTATTTTTTCAGAATTTTTATAATTAGTTTAGTATCTTTAAACATTTATTTTTATTAAAAAATCATAAAAAATAGAAAAATAATCAAAAAAATATAATTCTTTTTTAGAAAATTTTCTTTTAACATATAGTTTCTAGAAATTAGTTTTGCTTCCGTAGGGTTTAATGCAACTTTTCATTTTTAAAGATCGGGAATCGGTTTGTTCTCGTTTTTCATGTTTTTTAAGCTCATTTCAATCTCCGTTTATGTTCCAATTTTTTTAAATTACTTTTAGTCAATTAGAGTCTATTAAAACGAAGAAAAAATTATATTAGGTTAATTTTGGAAATTTAGGGTTTTTAATCGCCGTTTAGGGTTCCCGTTTTGCGTTTTTAATTAAAGTTTAAATTCCTGTTATTAAAGTTAGGTTTAATTGTCCTTTAATTTGTTCAATTTTAGGATTTTAGAAAACAAATCATCTTCGAACCATTCAAATCAATTATCCAAAACAACAACGTGGTCTCACTTTCATAAATCATTGGGGGGAAATACGAACTGGGAATCATACTTACCGGTTAATATACGTATTATGATATATAAATTGTGAGGAATTTTCCTTACTACCTTTGTCCTTAAGGGTAGTTTGGTAATTTTCTATACTTATATATTATTTTACTGCAATTAATAACCATGGGCGAAGGAAACTGCTCATTTAGGACGTGGAAAAAAGCATGATTTGGATAAGATGACGCATCTCGAAATTATGGTGAATGAATCTCATCTTGGTGTTCGTGAGAAGCATAGTTTTGTTAGTAAGATGAATTTAGGGACCCTAGGTTAGATTTCGGTCCATATGGTATTTGGTTTGTGGTTGTTTTTGGCTTTAGCCTTTTGCTTGTTTTTGCTTATCTTGTTTGACGTTGAATGAATGTGAATTTAGTGTGGAATTTAAGGATTGCAATGTTGTTTATTGTTTGTTATGCAGTTGACCAATTTGTTTTGGTATATCATTGTTGATAACAAGTAACTCATAAAGATTATGATCGGTAACAAAGAAGATAACACAATTGATTTACAATGAAAACATATACTACATGAATACCATAAATTCATACAATGTAACACTAATACAAACTTATACAATACCAAAAAAATGAAGCAGGCTTTGTAGACACCCCAAATACCTAACTGAGTCATTCTAACATTAGATTCAGACTAACATGCTACAAAGATGGATAATCACACACTTGCCAAACACGGAAAGAACTCATAAACGTTATAATCAACCGCAAAAGGCAGAATGAACTCGTCAAGGTCATCATCATCAAGTTGATTAGATCCAATATCATATATCTCGTGGTGGGTCTTTGATATTAGGTTGTATTCTACCACCTTTCTTGATAGGTTGATCACCAAAAATGAATCATCTTCTCTTTCTCCCAAATCAATACTTCAAACACTTGACCGAATCGACCATCCTTCGGGTAGTGGCAGCATACATGCATTAGTATTAACACGCTACCTAACCGACCATATAGAACAGCCTTTCCTCATCTCGCATATAATAAAATCGCTAGTGCTAATATAATCTCTAATAACAGCAATTAAACAACCACGCGACTCGAACAATCTCCCTTTAAGATGTAACATTTGAGGCATTTGTAAGGTTATAAACAAAGGAAGATTATTTTTTAAAGGCTTAAAGAAGTTCCTTCCTCCCTGTAAGCCTTGATGGATTTGTATGGTTGTTAAAATTGGATGGTCATGGTCTTTAACATTTAACTTGTAATGCTTAAGGTGCCTATCCTTAGTTTGTAGCTAATGGAACGCGTCTTTCTAAAAGGTTGCACTATTAAAATTATCGAAACTGAACAAGTTAAATCGGTCCCTACACAGTCTCCAGTTACCTATCTCTGAACAGTAAGTTTGTATATGAATGTTAGAAGACATGCGCTAGCAAGCACCGCTGTGTAGTTTAGTGATTTTATAGGATCATAGGCCATACTCAATCTAGCACGTCTATAAAAAGGTGAATCATCGTGGGAGTAACTTGGTGATGGAAGCATTTTAAACAGATTAGTGGATGCATTATTACGTAATCATTAGGAGGCCACCCCGAACTAGTACACATATGCAAACCATTACAAAACTACAAGATCATAACATTATCAACTACCATGGTGTAGGGAAGAGTGAAGCCTTTTCTATACTGGAATCTGGAATCGAACGACACAAAATACCATTGAAATGGAGATCTAATGTTATTAACAAAAAGACCCACAGGAGGATCAATGTTAGTGATTTGGTTTCGGTTAAGGGTAAAAACAGGAGATGTGAGAATTCTTAGCCATTGGTTGGATACGGATGTAAAGAGATGAATACATATCATAGGTAATCGGATTAATATTTCTGTCAAAAGGTCATCGTTTGTAAGGACTGGATGTGGTGGTGCATAGTTATCTCCAGCGTGTGTGACCCGATTTTTTGAAATCTCTAGTGTTTAGTGAATTTTGTAAGATTGTTTCAGAATTTTTTTAAAATGGAAGAGATATAAACATAAAAACAAAAAGGGGAATCTCTATTTTTCAAACCCATGAGTTAATGCATCTTGGGAGCCCACATTACCTGGGGAAGAGTTTTTTATGATTGGTGGGTGTAGTATTCAAGAAGAAATACATCAGAAGAAGCTAAGACCAAATCAATAAGGGTAAAATTTAGAGGGACAAAAAATTTAAATGAAAGTATGTTTCATGTAATTTTCATCACATATATAAGTCAATAGAGTAAGAACAGGCATCTCCTACTCCTTATTGAAACTAGAAGGTATCATTCTAAAATGGTGATGTGCAATTGTTGGAAGATTGCTAAAATTAAGACGACATGGACAGATAGGAACCCTGGTCGTAGATTCTATTACTGCGATAATTTGGTAAGCTACAATTATCAATTGAATCAATGTTCTCTACCAAAAGTGAGTGTTTGTTCCCAATTTTATAGCGCTTTAATTGTGGTTTTTTGCCTGGTTTGACCCACCATTATGCGACAGAGCTGTTGATGTGATACATGGCCTCTTAAGGGTTAGGAATCAGCTAAACGAAGATTTGGAAGAGAAATATATGTTGCTTAAGGAGAAGGAGAAGCTTGTGCATGCCTTGGTATGTGGTTGCATAGTTGTTTGTGTTTGTTGTTTATAAGTATTTTTAGGGTCTGTTTTAGTAGGATAGTCTGAGTTGTTTCGATCATAGATTTATGGGTATGTTCGTGAAGGATATATGTAAACCCTTTAGCAGTTTTTTATGATGGTAATGAAAATGGGTTTTTATTGGTAGTTGCTGGAATTAGTTATCTAATAACCTAATATTACACGAGTTACACATCGGAAAGTAAACACATATATCATTATAATTAACATAAACATAAAAAGAAAAGCGTACCTTTTAGCAAATCTAAGCTATCAATCAACGAAGCTAATTGATCACGTATGTATGATCGTTGAGAAGCACGAAACCCAACCAAGTTACTAAAATAGGTAACCTCTATGTGTATCCACACTACACGTCTACCAATGCTACCGAATATTTATTTTTAATGACTAAAACCATTATTGAAAACACGTTCTCGATATACTAAAAAATACTAAAGCACAAAACATTTACTTGGCTCTTATGAATAGCATAAGAAGAGAAGAAATAGAAAATGAATGAATGAATGAGACCTTTGGGTACTTGTTTATATAGTGTTAGGATTAGGGCATCCAAACTAATAACTTAAGGCCTAAGCTAATAAAGCCCATATCCCTCCCCTTAAGCTTATTAGGCCAGCCCCTATTGGTCATATAATGCCCCCTCTAGTTTGAATTTTTGACTATTTAATTACATATTAATTAAAGGGCTAACGGTTAATTATTTGTAAAACAAACAATTAACGATTGTTAAGTATTATCGTTACATTATTAATATATTATACATTTAATTTTTTATATATGCTATATAGTAACATATATGTGTATAAGTGTGTGACCCCCATAGGCTCATGTATTTTTAGTCTTATAAATATTCGTATGACATGAGCACTTCCCAACAGCTCCCACATACGAAAGTCATCGTCATAGTATATAGCATACTAACATTGATAAGCTTTTAGAAAAACATCATCAATGCTATCTCAAAAATACCTTAGTTGCAGTTTGTTGAAAACTAGAGGTGGATTGAATATTTTTAAGTACTTTTTCAAAATTTTGTTATTTTATATGTGGTAGGTTTGTTTATACCAATATTAAGTGTGTAATGAAAAGTAAAGGGAAGTAAATTAAGGAGTTAGAAAGATTTAACCAAGACACAAGTATTTATAGTGGTTTGGCTACAAGGACACCTTCCTCGCCCTACTCACTCCCGAGTCACTTCTCGAGAGTTCGGAAACCTAGTACCCCACCAGTCTCATTTAACCGGTCGGAGATGCCTTACAACGTTGCTTAAACCATTTTTATCGGTATAACAGCTAAATACCTGATTCTTCACACGTATAATCAACCCAACACACTACATTAATTTACAATGATGATAAAAATACAACTAAAAACTAAATGGCTGTACAATGATTCAACAATGTGAACTTGAAGGATGCTATGGTAAGGCGAAACAAGATTCTTGGAACTTGACCGTCTCAAAGGGGTGTTTGGCAATTTCTTCTTTGAAGGAAATTACCTACAAAATGCTAAATGAAACTATGCAAGAATAGAGAGAATGATCAGTAGATTAGAGGATTTTAAGCTGGAAAGAAGTGGGTAAAGCATGAGAAATGGCTTGGTATTTATAGCCAAAAATTCTACTGTAGGCCGGTTCTGTTGAAGAACAGAACCGGCCAGCATATATCAACAGAACCGGTGCACAGTAACTAAATTCAAATTTTGATTTGCAAAATCTTGAGATATCATGTGTAATCTTGTAAGATTACCCTAAGATATGCTGCAAATGATGATGTCATCCATGATGAAAATTATGGTTTGCATAATTCACTTGCAAATCAATGTAATGCTAAAAATAGAAATGTAATGTTTATGTGTTAGCTTAAGTAGTTTACTTTCATGTAGATTTTACTAATTGTTAACAACAAAACATGAAAAGGTCATAAAATAAAATAATTGTTTTTATCGGTTTATTTGTATTAATAGAATTGTTTTTTAAATATTCGAACTTTTTTCCAATTTTCGAACTTTTTTCATATTTTCGAACCTTTTTTCAAGTTTTTGAACCTTTTGTCAAAATTTCAAAAAAAAATATTGATTTTTTTTCAAATTTTTGAAATTTTTTTTCAAATTTTCAACCTTTTTTCGAATTTTCAAAAAATATAGATTTTTTTGAATTTTTTTTTCAGATTTACGAAATTATATTTTTCTAATTTTCGAATTTTTTTTACATATTTTTGAATTTTCAAATTTTTTATTTTCGGAATTTTTTTTTTATTTTACGATTTTTTTAAAAAATTTGGATTTTTTTTATTTTTTTTAAATTAATAAAATATATATTTATATAAATATATAAATTTAAATGAAATAAAATCACACCCTTGAAGAATATATATATATATATATATTAAAACACCACGTCAAGAGAAAAGAAGAAGAAAAATAATCCGATTGTAATAAGCTTATAAAGAAACGGTCTATAAACTTATTTAAGACATGGAAGGACTACAAAATAAGGTTTAGAACTATTATAGCAAAGAGAATATAAGCAAAACAAACCAATAAGCCCTCAAGAAAGTGAGACGAGAGCTTATGAACAAAATAAGCCATGAAAAAGCTTAGAAAACCACAAGAATCGAACACTACACACCCCTTGGCGAGTGATACCACATGTTGGTCATATATTAATCCTTCACAACTAATAAGCAAACTCGAATAATCCTTAAATAAGCTTTGAATAAGCCAGCTAAATAAGAAAGAACAAAAGAGAGAAAAGAACTTAGAAACTTAGATTAGAGAGAGAAAGTGATGGATTACAAATGTGACAAATGCAACCAACACCCTCTCCATGTGTGGAGAGGGTTCTTTTATACCCTTAGCCATTTACTTGGCACATGGGCTTTTCTACTTGGGCTGGGCTTGGCTAAACTTGGGCTTTGAGCCCAAAATACAGACAATATTAGATTACAATCCAAGCCCGTTGAACCCGACTAGCCTATTACAATACAAGACCTAATTTGACTTTATAAGACCGATAACATTCTTGTTTGACTTAATATAATTAAGGCTAACACCATGGCACTTTACAGTAAACTAAAAAAATATATTAACTATCAAATAACTTGGTACAACATTTGTTTGTGTGTTTAATGCATCAAGAATATGTATTACAACATCTGTTTGTATATGGTTATGGGTTTATGGCATCAAAAGACTTGTTACAACATGTGTTTGTTTGATTATTGCATCTAAAATAAACGTTACGACATCAGTACATCATTTGTTTGTATGGTTAGGGAATTAAGTAATAAGTTAAGGCATTTGTTTGTTTAAGGCATCTGTTATATTATGGTTTTAGGGCATCAATTTGTTCATTTGTTTAAGGCATTTGTTAGTAGTGTATTAGGGCATCAATTTATTTGTTTAGTGCATATGTATTAAGGCTATATTAGGGCATGAGTTTAATATTTTGTTAAGGCATCTGAGTACCATTAAAACATATAATGGAATGAGAATATATGTGTTACATGGATTACTAATATGGGATTAGGGAAATAATTGGTTATTATTAATGCATTATGCATTGCTTATGGGCATGTGTTCTTGTTATATGGTCTTTTATGACATTGTCAAGTTACCTTATATTACCGATTTTTTTCTCAAGTTCAAGATTTTTACCTTGATGCATTTGTTACTTTATAGGGTTAGAAGGCAGGTGATGAATGTGCCATCTTTCATGGTGAGACTAGACTCGCAAAAGCACATTGATTTCTTACTCACTAGCCCGTTCAGAGGAGGATGACCTAGAAAAGTGAAGCAAAAGAACCATGAGGTGAGACTAAGAGGGTGTTTGAGCATATAAGCTTATTTGAATCTGATTAATATTCATAAGCTCATTATTGTCCAACTTATACATTACCAAAAGATGAGACAATACAAGACAATATAGAGAAAGACCATGAGATTAAGTTTCCAGAAGTAAGTTTCTGCGAAGCTATTTATTTTCAACTTATAATTAGTGCGTATTATTAGGGCATCAATGATTATTATTAGGGCATCAATGAGTATTATTAGGGCATCTATTTGTTATTATAATATAATTAGATCAAGACCATGGATTTGTGATAGAAGATTATCACTTGGGATTTAGGGCATAAAATGTGTGTGCTTAGAGCATGAAATGAAAAAAGTAAGGGCATCGAGAGTTTATGATTATAGCATATCATGAAATGTTAGCGCTTCAAGTGTCTATGGTTAAAGCATCGTGTGATACATTACATCGTCCATTGATTATGGTTAGAGCATTTGTTTGTTTGATTAGTGCATCAAGGTTTAGGGTTTATGAAATAGCATCTGTTTGTTTGATTATTGAATCAGAAATAGCATTTGTTTAGTGCATCTTTGGAAATACTTAGGGGATCTGTTTGTATGCTTAGTGAATCGTTGGTTATAGTAGAGCATCTTTTTGTATGTTTAGTGCATCTTTGGAAATATTTGGGGCATATGTTTGTATGTTTAGGGCATCTCTTTGTATGTTTAGGGCATCTGTTTGAGGGTGTTGCTACAAGTTTAGCACACTAATGTGACATCGGTTACTGTTTTGTTACAGGTTTAGTACAATCATGTTTATGTATATACTAAGTATCATTTTTGAATTCATAACCACAAATATGAATATATTATTGTACTATATTTATAGTATAAATTGTATATCAGCTTAACAAAACCTATAAAATAAATGCTCGTTATTACAGCTAATAATCTAAAGGGTCTGAAACACTATTAAACATTACGTTATCATTTGGTCTTATTCTCTCTAAATAAGTGGTCTTTCGTTAATGAGTATAACTTACTTGGATATATTTAACGAGTTATAGTCCTGAAAGCCATAAATGTTATCACTATTTCAAGTAGCACTTTCAAATTATGTTAGTAATTATCATCTCAACAACTTTTGAGGTACTTGTTATATGAATCCGTTTGTATATTTTTTTAGTGAAAACATCCGTTTGTATATTTTAGTGCATCCGTTTGAATATATTTTAGTTATACCGTTTGAATATATTTTAGTGGCGTCCGTTTGAAACATATGAAGCATCTTTTTGTTGATAGTGCATTTGTTTATTTGATTAGTGCATCTATTTTTTATTAGTTCATCATTCAACACATTTAAGTCTTTGTCACTTAATTAATCTGAGTTTAACTTTTTGAAACAAAAGCTTATATTCTTGGCTGATATGAAAGCTTAGCTTAATTAACCTTTTGGTTATTAATACAAACTTCTAAGCTTATCTAACGCTAACAGTTTAATCCCATACTCAGCCATAATTGTGTAGCTATAAATAAGCATAATTTCAAAAATAATTCGTAGCCAAACACCACTAATCTATGAATATCCTGGAAAGGGGTTTAACGTGTATCTTTGTCCATGATATATACATATATATATATATACACACACACACACACATATAGGGATGGGTTCTAGAGAAAACCTCATATTGAGAGAAAACCTAGAAAACAAAACTACAGGGTATATTTTGCAACTGTCTCAAACTTCAGGGTAAATTTAAAAAAACACAAACAAATAAGGGGTAACCACTACCCATCTCGTATTTTTTTCATAAAACAAAAACATCTGACAATAAAACACATAGAACGACCTTCATTTTCAACTAACAGGTTCAATGGAATCAAAATCAATAAAAAAACTAATTAAAACCGATCAAATACACATCAAAAAACTTATTATTCAATCGAATCACATCTCAAATCACACAGTTATTCCGCTCGAATCGCAGCTCAATTCACGCAGTGATTCAGGTTATATGTAAATTTAATTCAGCTCATTTTAACCTTATTTCTTATCATAATGTATTCTACTTGATATGGATCAAATTTGGCAAAGAAAATAAATTAGAAAAGTGTTTGTTAAAATTGCACACCAAGTGTTTGATAAAATGTTTGAAAGAAATTCTATAACTTTGATGCACAAATGATGTATTAGGGTATTAGATTGTATTAGTGCATCTGTGTTTGTGGTTGTTGCATTAGGTTAATTAAGCCGGACATAGTTTTTTTGTGTTATTTAGGGAATAGGTATGTAAAAAATAAAAATATGTTTGTATTAGTAAATGACACCAAATTTATGGAATGTGTATGTATAAGATAGACTAAGGCATGTTACGACATCAGTTACATCATTTGTTTGTATGGTTAGGGAATTAAGTAATAAGTTAAGGCATTTGTTTATTTAAGGCATATGTTATATTATGGTTTTAGGGCATCAATTTGTTCATTTGTTTAAGGCATCTGTTAGTAGTGTATTAGGGCATCAGTTTATTTGTTTAGTGCATATGTATTAAGGCTATATTAGGGCATGAGTTTAATATTTTGTTAGGGCATCTGAGTAACATTAAAACATATAATGGAATGAGAATATGTGTGTTACATGGATTACTAATTTAGGATTAGGGAAATAATTGGTTATTATTAATGCATTGTGCATTGCTTATAGGCATGTGTTCTTGTTATATGGTATTTTATGACATTGTCAAGTTACCTTATATTACCGATTTTTTTCTCAAGTTCAAGATTTTTACCTTGATGCATTTGTTACTTTATAGGGTTAGAAGGCAGGTGATGAATGTGCCATCTTTCATGGTGAGAGTAGACTCGCAAAAGCACATTGATTTCTTACTCACTAGCCCGTTCAGAGGAGGTTGACCTGGAAAAGTGAAGCAAAAGAACCATGAGGTGAGACTAAGAGGGTGTTTGTTTAAGCTTATTTTTTGAGCATATAAGCTTATTTGAATCTGATTAATATTCATAAGCTCATTATTGTCCAACTTATACATTACCAAAAGACGAGACAATACACGAGAATATAGAGAAAGACCATGAGATTAAGTTTCCAGAAGTAAGTTATTGTGAAGCTATTTATTTTCAGCTTATAATCAGTGCGTATTATTAGGGCATCAATGATTATTATTAGGGCATCAATGAGTATTATTAGGGCATCTATTTGTTATTATAATATGATTAGATCAAGACCATGGATTTGTGATAGAAGATTATCACTTAAGATTTAGGGCATAAAATGTGTATGCTTAGAGCATGAAATGAAAAAGTAAGGGCATCGAGAGTTTATGATTATAGCATATCATGAAATGTTAGCGCTTCAAGTGTGTATGGTTAAAGCATCGTGTGATACATTACGTCGTCCATTGAGTATGGTTAGAGCATTTGTTTGTTTGATTAGTGCATCAAGGTTTAGGGTTTATGAAATAGTATCTGTTTGTTTGATTATTGAATCAGAAATAGCATTTGTTTAGTGCATCTTTGGAAATACTTGGGGGATCTGTTTGTATGCTTAGTGAATCGTTGGTTATAGTAGGGCATCCGTTTGTATGTTTAGTGCATCTTTGGAAATATTTGGGGCATATGTTTGTATGTTTAGGGCATCTCTTTGTATGTTTAGGGCATCTGTTTGAGGGTGTTGCTACAAGTTTAGCGCACTAATGTGACATCGGTTATTGTTTTGTTACAAGTTTAGTACAATCATGTTTATGTATATACTAAGTATCATTTCTGAATTCATAACCACAAATATGAATATATTATTGTACTATATTTACAGTATAAATTGTGTATCAGCTTATTGCATATTATATTACAATATCATCCTTGCAGTTGTGATAATATGACAATCCACACTTCAAATTTGTGTCAATCACTTTCTAAATATATTGTATCATAAAATCTTGTTTATGTTTGATATAATGCAAATATTGTTGGGTCTTAGGAAACATATCTTTTAACCAATACGTTTCTATAGGAAAAGCTCTATCAGTGGATTTCCAAGCAACAAGCGAAAGGATTATGGGTGAACTTCGATGACGTACTCGCCTATATCCACGTACCTACTTATTTCAAATCTACTTATACATTAATAGCTTCTCTACATATGTTGTTCATGGTGGTACCAAATACCTAAATTTACACTTATCTTGAGCATCTTTCTAAACCTAATATTTCTTACTTCCCTGAATCCGCTTGAATTCACTACTACCTTACTCGTAATTGGTCTGAAACATTTTAGGGCATCCGTTTGTATATTTTAGTGCATCTGTTTGAGGTACTTAGTTATTATACTAAATCAGTTAGTTTTGCTTAGTTGAAGGCGTCTGTTTGTTTATTTTAAGGCATCTGTTTGTTGATTTCAAGGCATATGTTTGTTTATTTTAAGGAATTTGTTTGTTTAGTTTAAGGCATATGTTTGCTAAGTTTAATGCATACGTTTGTTTAGTTTAAGGCATTTGTTTGTTACTTTAAGGCATCAGTTTGTTTACTTTAAGGCATCTGTTTGTTTAGTTTAAGGCATCTGTGTGAATATCTTAAGGCATATATGATAAATTTAAGGCATCTGTTTGTTTAGTTTAAGGCATCTGTTTGTTTAAAATTTTGTAATTAATTTTAAATTTGTATTGCAGCTACGGAAGCAGAACACGAAGAACCAATAACAGATCCGGAAACCGAACCAAGTAATTCCTATACGTAATCATTTTACCATTTATTATGTTATAAATCAGTACCAGGCGGTTACCAGGTACCAAACTTTCAAATACAATCGGACAAAGCCTACATGATACATGTAATGTGATAGTCGATTCCATTAAATTTAATAATTATTAGTAAATATCAAAAGTATTGATTTTTCATCATTAAAGTCAACGATTATATCTACACTAACAACGAAAGAACAGAGCTATTTGTTTGTGATGCCATGTATTATTGATATTCATCTGGCTCATCTAGCCGTAAAGTACTATTACAAGATATTGCATGATGCATCAAAGGCTCGTAGTCTTATGATTGCATATTTCTGACTTAAACATTTTTTTCTCGTGCATGACTATTGGTAATTACCAAATGTGATTATATTTTAGTTGCTTATGACAATATAGTCCTGCTTATATATTGAATAAATTTATGAGATGGTGTTGCTCCGAGAGCAAAAATGATTTAGCAACGGTCTACGCGTTTCAGAGCAGCCAAATATGCAACTGATGCGGTTTGTACCTTTTATTCTTTTCTTGATATCATGTGGTCATAGCGGTGCGTTAGGTTCTCTTAACAAGCCAAAGATTACAGTTGTGGTAAGTGGTCTAAAGATTGCAGTTCTGTTAATTATTTTGAATTATTTTTGATCTTGAAAGTGAGTAGCATTTTGTATCTTTTAACTATGTTTACATATGTGGGTAATTTAAGGCAACTTACAGCACCATGTAGTTTTGTGTTATTTGTCCTAAGATAACTTTCTATCTCTGTAATGTTTTTATCAAATACAAATTAACATAACTTATTGTTTGTACCATAATCAGTTATAACTTATTCTTTTTTATCTGATATACACTGTTTGTATCATAGTAGGGCATCTAAATATCATAAGACTCAATATCAAATGTTACATAGAGGATTAGAGGATTAGGGCATCAATGAGTATTATTAAGGCATCAATGAGTATTATTAGGGCATCATTATAAATATTAAGGCATCTGTTTGTTATCATTTACGAATATATTTTGTAGACTAGCCGACTAGGTGATATTTCATTTTTAGTTTTTACTCATTTTATTCTTTTGGATCATTATATTGTAACAGCTTTAACGCCGGATGGAGATTGCTGAACTTAAGCGAATTGAATACGCTTTATTCTAGTTTTACAAAGTGGATTGGTGCACAAAAAGCATATGTTATATTATAGCAAACTACCTCTTTTTTTGTTAACTATTACCTTTCATACTATAGTTATTTAATATATCATGCATGTGTTTACATGTCGCGTCATCGAGAGCCATGGAATCAAAAAGCAAGATATCTGCTAATTCTCAACTATACTCAGAAGGCACGTGAGGAGATACCCTCAACATATATGCACGACACTTTATAGGTTAACTCGTGTGGCTCTTTCAGATGAATATCATCACTATCAAAAGTTCCAACTTTTACTTTGTGCTTCCGAGATAAGTTTGCAAAGTGGGGACCATATTGGCTACATAAATCATGCTAAAAATGCTTCAAAACTTTCTGTTCCCGATGGGTATCTCTTCTTTGTTCACTTGTTGTTATGTCGTCAATATGTTGCTGACGATAACAGAGCCTTCTTACGTGAAGAGTATACGAGATACTTGAATCTGGAATAGATCATCACATCGGCTTGATTTGCCTAAAATATACGCACGGGAGGTGTTAGTAGGGGACATTTATTAAGCAATGGAATTGGCAGTGGGGGAGGTTATGGTGTACAGCTGGACATGGTTGTTATAATGATACATGTATTGAATGTGACCTTCCATACGGTGATGCTGAATTGCCTTGTCAACTTGGTAGTGGAGGTGGGAATGACTCGACTGCTGGCGGTGGTGTTCTAGGTGTGTGCTAGTCCTTTAATCACACTGTTTTTACTCTATATTTTGATTTTCTTTTGTATAATCCGCAATGTTATGTGCAGCAATTGGTTCGTTGGAGCATCCAATATCGAGTCTTTCTGTTGATGGATCACTTACTGCTAATGGAGGAAGTTCTGGAGAAGGGACTAGTCTTGTCCTAAAGGGCTTTATGGGACATTTTGTAAGGATATCTTCACTCGTGCAAATTATGAGAGAAATTGAAGCTTTGATCTTACTAGCTTATTCTTTATACCAAAAGTGCAAAAATATTAGATATTCATGTTTAATAGACGATTATTTAAGTTTTGTAAGAATATCTTCACTCGTGTAAATTATGAGCAAAAACTGAAACTTTGTTCTTACTAGCGTATTTTTTATACTAGAAGTGCAAAAATAAAGGATACTGATGTGTAAAAGACGATTACTGAAGGTTTATAAAAATATCTTCACGCGTGCAAATTATGAGCAAGGTTTAAGGCTTCGATCTTACTAGAGTTTTTTTATACTTGAAGTACAAATATATGAGATATTGATGTTTAATAGACGATTTTTTAAGTTTTGTAAGAATATCTTTACGCGTGCAAATTATGAGTAAGGATTGAAACTTTGATCTTACTAGTGTATTTTTAATATTAGAAGTACAAATATAGGAGATATTGATGTTTAATAGACAATTATTTAAGTTTTGTAAGAAAATCTTCACTCGTGCAAATTATAAGAAAATTTTGAAGCTTTGATCTTATTAATGTATATTTTATACTAAAAGTGCAAAAATATGAGATATTCATGTTTAATAGACGATTATTTATGTTTTGAAAGAATATATCTTCAATCGTGCAAATTATGAGCAAAAATTAAAGCTTTGATCTTACTAGCGTATTTTTTATACCCGAAGTGCAAAAATATTAGGTATTCATGTTTAATAGACGATTATTTAAATTTTGTAAGATTATCTTCACACGTGCAAATTATGAGCAATTATTGAGGCTTTGATCTTACAAGCATATATTTTTACTAGAAGTGTAAAAATATGAGATATTGATATCTAATAGACGATTATTTAAGTTTTGTAAAAATATATTCACACGTGCAAATTATGAGCAAGGATTGAAGACTTGATCTTTCTAGTTTTTTTTATATTATAAGTGCAAAAATATGAGATATTGCTGTTTAATAGACAATTATTTAAGTTTTGTAAAATATCTTCACTCGTGCAATTATAAGCAAATATTGAAGCTTGATCTTACTAGTGTACATTTTATGCTAAGAGTGCAAAAATATGAGATATTCATGTTTAATAAACGATTATTTAAGTTTTGAAAGAATATATCTTCACCCATGGAAATTATGATCAAAAATTGAAGTTTTTATCATACTAGCATATTTTTTATACTAGGTATGCAAAAATATTAGATATTCATGTTTAATAGACGATTATTTCAATTTTGTAAGAATATCTTCACACGTGCAAATTATGAGCAATGATTGAGGCTTTAATTTTACAGGCGTATATTTTTGTTAGAAGTGCAAAAATATAAGATACTGATATCTATCAGACGGTTATTTAACTTTTATAAGAATATCTTCACTCGTGCAAATTATAAGCAAATGTTGAAGCTTTGATCTTGTTAGTGTACTTTTTATACTAAAAGTGCAAAAATATGAGATATTCATGTTTAATAGACGATTATATAAGTTTTGCAAGGATATCTTCACTCGTGCAAATTATGAGCAAAAATTCAAGCTTTGATCTTACTAGCGTATCTTTTTACGAGAAGTGCAAAAATATTAGATATTCATGTTTAATATATGATTATTTGAGCTTTGTAAGAATATCTTTACTCGTGCAAATTATGAGCAAAAATTAAAGAGCTTGATCTTACTAGCGTATTTTTTATACTAGAAGTGCAAAAATAGGGGATATTGATGTGTAATTGACGATTATTGAAGTTTTATAAAAATATCTTTACACGTGCAAATTATGAGCAAGGTTTAAGGCTTCGATCTTACTAGCATTTTTCTATACTTGAAGTACAAAAATAGGAGATATTGATATTTAATAGACGATTATTTAAGTTTTGTAAGAATATCTTGACGCGTGCAAATTATGAGTAAGGATTAAAACTTTGATCTTACTAGTGTATTTTTTATACTAGAAGTACAAAAATAGGAGATATGGATGTTTAATAGACAATTATTTAAGTTTTGTAAGAAAATCTTCACTCGTGCAAATTATAAGAAAATGTTGAAGCTTTGATCTTATTAGTGTATATTTTATACTAAAAGTGCAAAAATGTAAGATATTCATGTTTAAAAGACTACTATTTAAGTTTTGTAAGAATATCTTCACACGTGTAAATTATGAGCGATGATTGAGGCTTTGATCTTACAAGCATATATATTTACTAAAAGTGTAAAAATATGAGATATTGATATCTAATAGACGATTATTTTAGCTTTGTAAGAATATCTCCGTGTATGAATATTATGAAAAAGGATTAAGACTTTGATCTTACTCGTATTTTTTTATACTAGAAGTGCGAAAATATGAGATATTGATGTTTAATAAACAATTATTTACGTTTTGTAAAAATATCTTCGGAAAGAGTTCCAGAAGAGCAAAAAATGAATAGAAATGAACATCAGAAGTACACTACATGATGTATTCTAAACCTTCCGTATATAGAAAGTGTTAGGAATTACAGATTTGATAATTACAAAACCCACAAGCAGAAATGAAGAAAGAAGAAACAATGAGGACCTAATATGTAATAGTTAGTTAGCTTTATTAGTAAGCTAGGGTTTCTTGTAACCTCCCTCTATTATATAAAGAGGGTAGGCGTCTAGGTTACAGGCATCCATTCATAGCAGACTTCTCCAATGAGAGTCTAAGAAACGCATAGAGCGTGTGTAGTGTAGTAGTAGTAGTAGTTTCTTTATTATGTTCAATAAAGAAAACCTTATTAGTAATGTTGATTGTGTTCTTAATTATTATTTCCGATGTGCATTTCAATCAATGTTATATTACCCTAGTTGAGTCCAGATCTTGGTTTCTACAAGTGGTATCAGAGCCTGGAGAGAGCCTCTGTTAAAGAAACTTTACTTTTATTACTCATAAAAACTTCACAATGACTTCACAAAATCCATCACAAACATACCCTGTAACGCCACGACCCTAAAGGGTAGAAGTATTACAAATATGGTGTGACATCAAAGGCATACATAATCATAACACAAGCATAAACAGCGGA
>BQNB010066233.1:811-34639 GCA_026074375.1 Tanacetum coccineum
TTATACTATTGGGCTTTCCCGGCCCATCAGATGGGTTAAGATTGCATCCAATAGTATTCTTTAGTTCCGGCTCCGGTTTGACTGCTGATTCTTCTGTTTTGACTTTGACTTTGACTTTTTTTGGTCTTTGGCCTTGATTTTTCACAGTCTTTTCCATTCCATGCTCAGTTTTGTCATTTTGGCTTGGTTTTCTGCCTTTTTGTTGATATCCACTTCCTGCACAATACAAATGCAAAACAAACATATATTTGGCAGTTTTTGTCTGTTTTTGGTCATTTAAGCTCATTTTTAGAGGTAAAAGATATGTGTAATTAAGCACTTATCAGTCCGTATACACTATGGTCTTCGACAAGACTAAATAAGGCCGAAATTTCTCGAAAGCGTACACGACGGCTAATAATTCTTTCTCCGTCGTAGTATAATGAGCTTGAGCATCAGTCATAGTCTTGCTCGCATAGTGTATAGGCTGAAAATGTTTGGTCTTACGTTGCCCCAAGACTGTACCTACCGCGAAATCACTAACATCACACATAATTTCAAATGGTAGGTCCCAATCGGGGGCAACTAAGATCGGGGTTTCTGTTAACTTCTTCTTAAGTATATTAAACGCTTCAATACATTCTTTCGAGAAGATGAAAGGGGTATCTTTTTCAAGAAGATGGGTCATCGGCCGGGCGATTTTAGAAAAATCTTGAATAAATCGACGATAGAACCCGACGTGACCTAAAAAACTTCGAATGCCTTTAACGGAAGTCGGATGAGGGAGTTTAGCTATAACATCAACTTTAGCTTTGTCGACCTCAATCCCGGACTTTGAAATCTTATGTCCTAGAACAATGCCTTCTTTTACCATAAAATGGCATTTCTCCCAATTTAGAACTAAATTAGTGTCTTCGCACCGTTTGAGCATTTTGTCTAAATGGGAGAGGCATGAGGAGAAAGAATCCCCGAAGACCGAGAAATCGTCCATGAAGACCTCCATTGTTTCCTCGATCATGTCGTGGAAAATGGCCATCATGCACCTTTGGAACGTGCCCGGAGCATTACATAAGCCGAAAGGCATGCGTCGGTAGGCAAACGTCCCATAAGGACAAGTGAAGGTGGTCTTCTCTTGGTCTTGCGGGTCTATAGGAATTTGAAAGTATCCTGAGAAACCATCTAGAAAATAATAGTATTCGTTTCCCGCAAGTCTCTCAAGCATTTGGTCCATAAACGGTAACGGGAAATGATCTTTACGAGTGGCATCATTTAACTTTCAGTAGTCGATGCATACACGCCATCCCGTAACTAATCGAGTAGGTATCAACTCATTATCATCATTTTCAATTACGGTTATACCCCTTTCTTGGGTACACAATGAACGGGGCTAACCCACGGGCTATCGGAGATAGGATAAATCAATTCGGCATCAAGGAGTTTGATAACTTCCTTTTTGATAACCTCATAAATTTTTGGGTTAACTCGTCTTTGGTGTTGAATTGCCGGTTTAGAGTCATCCTCCATGAATATTTTGTGAGTACAAAATTGAGGGTCAATGCCCTTTATATCGGAGATTTTCCAAGCGATGGCACGCTTGTGTGACTTTAAAACCTTTAGAAGTCAGACCTTCTCATCTTCTTTTAAATCTTTAGCAATTATGACGGGTAGTATAACACCCTGTGTTTTCAAGTCATTGACGACGTCGATAAATCCACAATGTACCTTTTGTATTGTACGCGTTTGCTTTAAATCGTAAATGTTAAGCTAAATCGCGTAAGCTAAAAATTAGCGTTCAATGTAAATGGGCATCAAACAATTAAGCGTTTACATCAAGCAAGTATTAAATAATTATTTTGAGAATAATTATGATCATTGTTCATTTTATTTTTATTGGTTACGTAAATTAAATACGTTTCGCAATAAAATACGTCACCCGGAACCGCCAAAACTTTTCTACTCTTCAACAAATACCCACATTTATACCCAATACATAAAAGTTACAAAAATATATCATATATATTATACATGGGACGAATTTGTTGCAATTTATACAAGAAAAATGAAATAAATCTTTCAACTAGGTCTTTGTACCATATCATCTCATTAAACCTTACCATACTTTTGTTCCCTTTGACCAAGAGTCTTCCCTAAGACCCTCTCTTTGTCTCTTGACTAACTATTGCAAACTTTTGACCACTCTAACCCTTATAAGTGCAAGTAACACATAGATAGCATGCATACACTTCCACACTTAACCAAAAATCAAACCAAACCCTCTCTTTGTCCCTCTTTTGGCCACGGCAAGAAACACCCCTTTTGGATAATCCATATCAATTTTTCTACAACCCATACACACTTATACACATCATATCTAAGGTATTCTAAGATGGTTCCAAGCATTGGTTAACCATATTCAAGCTTTAATCAAGAAAAGGGAAGCTAGGATTTTCACTAGGAAAACTAGGGTTTTCATTGTGCAAGCTTTGATTTTAAGTCTAAACAAGGGTTTAGCACTTGATTGTCATCATCTTCATACATCATAAGTCATACATTGAATCTTTAGATTCTTACATTTTCATTATCATTGAATATTGTTATATACACTTTATAGCTTGAATCACCATTTAGGATTTTTATCATGTAAATGGAGTTTTTACTTGCAATAATCATAATGTACACTTTTATATATCTTATGATGTTAATAATATCATGCTAAAATGGACACATAAGTGATTGACACTCTTGGTTAAGCATAAAAAGGATTATGTATTAATTAGGGTTTATTAGTTTAATTTAATATGTTACAAGTTATAAGAAAGGCAAAATAACATTGTAAGGTGTGTAGGATCCCCATTAACACTTCACTTCATACAATCGATCACGAAATCGGAACTAGAAATGAGAAAGAAAGAGTTGTTCTAGAGAGAGAAACTAGAGAGAGAGATGAGAGAAAAAAAGAAAAGATATTTCTTAGATATTTTGAACAACTTTCTTTTCCAAGTGGAAAAGTTCCTTTATACTCACGAACATAAAAGTGCGCGCGAGATATTTAACTAGGACCCGGGCTTGGGTTTTGCTTGGGATTAAACCCAAAAAACATATCCATATTAGATTATTCTATCGAGCCTGATTCCGATATTATCATATCTACAACATTAATAATTAAAGACCGAAGCTCCTATTGAGTCGACCGAACTTTCCTTGTTGACTCAATTTAAACTTGAGGCTAAACAATTCCTCACCACGAAGTGATGTCTTGAAAACGGGTCGAGCTTCTTTTTTGACTCAATAAAAATTGAGGCTAACAATCTCCCTCCAAAGTGAGTTCATTGATGACACTCCTTCATGAGTATCGTGAGATTGCTTTGTTCGTTTTAAGTCGGAGTGTTTATGGTCTTTCTCCTTTGATTTGTTATCTGATGTAGGCCTTGTTCTTCTATGGCTTTGCGATTCTTGAACTTTTGAGCCTTTGTCATTGTCTTTACGTCTTTTCCATCTTGCGATCTTATGTCTCTTGTCCAACCTGCTCATATTTTGCTTTATCTTGAAAGCTTTAAATCAGAGTTAGCGGAGTCTTTGTTTTAATTCTTGAGCTTTCTTGATAGTATGTCTTCGTAGATTGTGCCTTTTATATAGGGTTTGAGGTTGCCGTTACCACGTTCTGACCTGCAGGTTTACGTTAGTGATAAACAAGAAAAATTGAATTTGGAAAATACAATTCGCGTGTCACTCGTTAATGTGTTTTTGTAACACAGCGAGAGTGTCATGTTTTTATCAAAATTCCTCAACTAGTCAATTCATTTACTGGACCAAACTTCGATATCCTGTTGTCCATGTCGTTGATTGATATATAATCTCGCAAGTCAACCTACCAAGATCGTTTGTGTGATGCTGGATATAGCAGGATTTCCATCTTCAATTGTGAATACATTAGTATCCACTCAGTTGTTCTGGCCACCAAATATCCAATGATATTGCGTAGGGACTCTTGATAACAGCTTGTAAACCTGTGATGTTCAACAAAGTGTTTGAAATGGAATGTGTCCTAACGAAGATTGTGGTTTGATCTCGTGGCTCTAGGACTCAGATTAGTGCATTTTGGTTTTAGTAATCGGAGGCTGAGCTATTGACCTATTCAATATCAACAATCTCGGAGTGAGATGTCAATAGATAACGTATGTATCTCCGTGACAAATGAGACAAGTTTCTGTTGAGAGAAACCCGAATGGCTGGGAAGGGTTGTGCATTGCATCACTGGGTCCATGATGTCGTTTTCAATGTCAGCAATCAACTTGTGATTCTGACAGCATAAAATAATGTTGAAATGGTTTTTATGATGAAATGTCTCTGGTGTGGAAAATGTTGTATTGGGGATTGTTTGAGTATAAAAAATGTGGCAATATGGGAAATGTTGAGTGATGGTTGGATGGGGCGTTCTTTGTTGTTTTGTCTTATGGTTGTAATTGACCCGGTTTCTGCCTTAAGTTGTGTGGAGGGCTTCTTTCTTTAGACCCTTTATCCATACATTTCTTTTTAATTCTTCACGCTTCAATGCTTACCAGGATGTTCATTTACTAAAACATATTGTGATTTGTTCCAGTGTTAAATACTCAATCTTAGTCGGCATTATTCCCATATACATTCATCTCCAATCATACCTAAGGACTGCTATTTCTAACTTTGGATTATCCTTGGGTAGATCCTCCGGTTCTGGTTGGATCATAGGATTGATTCCTAACCTAACCACCTTATGACTTCAGATTCGTCGTGAAATTAAGATGTTGTTGGGTATAAGATCGAACCATAAAACCTTTTCTTACTGTTCAGCACATTGAGTCGATGAGATCATATTTTAATTACATTTTCTCCCCTTATTTTAAATAATAAACACTTAGTTTTTGAAATACCTTGTGATTAAAATATGTCTTGAAAAATCTGTGGGAGAAAATATGGTCAGCATGAATGGTTTGGAACATTTTGATAATGTTTTGAATACATAAGAATGGTCGTTGATGATGTATCCAAGAACATTAAAACTTTGTTTTTTCGGAAAAAACTCCCCTCAAAAATAAGGACCAATTGAAAAATTGTTGTCTTTTGAAAACATTGTGAGGGATGGAGTGTTGAACACACATTTTTGAAAGATTACGTATTGTCATGGAGAAAAATTCTTGATAAATCGTGTTCAACTTTTGATAAAACAGATGGTTAATAGGACTTTCTCTTCTAACGGTAAGGGTAAGCGCACTGAAACGTACACTATCCTTTTTCTTGAGCTAAAAACATTGAATGTCTTGTAAGAACAGCTCAAGACCGAGAAACGTTAATTTTCTCGTTGGGAGGATAAGTTATAAACCTTCCTTTATTTGAATTCTGGGTTATGTACTGACATTTGCAAAATTAGCCATTTTAAAAAATTTTAGAAATTGACAGGATTTTGAAACTATTTGAAAAACTCTCGCTCGAACTTCATTTACACACCCGTGTCAATGTTAATCGACATTTCTAAGCACGTAAATGTTATCGATTCCAAGAGACATGTCGAGAAGATTCTTTTTGGAAATTTTCTATTTTTTAGATTTTGTATTTATATATATATACCTGTTGTCCTCAGCATTGCTATGTGAAGGTGGAATAGTAATTCCAACTCTTGTCGTGATGTAGCTGTCTTGTTTGCTTAAGGAACAACTTTTGGAACCAGCTTTGAACTTGAATGCTCATTCATTGCTGTGGGTCTTGAATTCCCGTGGTTCTGAACGGTTATGATCAGAAGTCATTTGATGAAGAACGAGGCCTGAACTGATGTGAACAGACATCATCTCCATGAAGACCGAGGCTTGATCTGCTGCGATCAAACGTCTTTTGAACATTGAGGAACGGGGCCTGAAGTGTTATTTTTAGCAGACACCATTTGATGATCATCAGATCAAAATTCCTTGAAGCCCTGTTTTCTGAGATATCTGTCTTTTCCGCAACCAAACTCTGAGTCCTTCCTTTATATTGATTTTGAACGATGTACCTTTCTTATGAGAGTACTGCATTGGACATCAAGAGCTTGTTCGCTTTCATATTGGTTATGATATCTTCATTTTGAACCATTTGGGGGGGTCATTCTTTGTGTGCTATAAGGCGAATATCTTTCCAGTAGGAACCCATCTAAGACCAATTGTCTTGAAAATTCTACCCGTCGGTTTCCAGCTAAGACAAGATCTAGGAGTCATTGTTTTCTCATGGACAGTGGTAGTCTTTTTGTTTGAGAACCTATGTCCTGTTAGGATCTGTCTTTCTGGTTTCTTAGATGCACTTGACTTTTCTACGGGCATATATTATCTTGTTGTCTTATGGGAGTTTGCATCCTTGTTCTGTGCAGCTGGCATGTGGATTTAACCTTGAGAGTTATTCTAGACGCTATTCTCATTTATTTGCACTGTAAAGGCACTTTTTTGCATGTTGGACATTGCAATTCATTGAACTTCAAGTATAGGATTTTTGTTTCCTATGTTCTCCTAAATTTAACATCTTTGTTTGAACCAGACTACTCATTGATGCTTGCCATATTCCTAGGTTGTGCGTTTTGCAAACCACTTAGCGTGTTTGGGTAATCTAGCAGGATCATTCATACTAGGTTTTCCTTCACTTCTTTGTCTTTCTGGAAGTTGTCACTTTTCTTAGGCTTTATCTAGGTAGTAGTGATGAACATGTCATTTGAGCATACTGTTTTCACCTTGGTGACTGAAGTGACTCATGCTTTGGGGCAATTCTAGAGGGGCCAGTGTGCAATACATTGGTGTTTTTGTATGTTGTTTTCTATTCTAGGCAAATTCTTATTGAGTGACTTGTATTAACAAACCATACCGACACATTGTTTTATTAACCGAATGTTTCGTTGAAAACTTCTCTCATTCAGGTGAATTTGAAAAAGGATTCGGTTTTCCTAAAAACTGATGGCTTTTGGAATTCGTTGAGCATTTCGGTTGTCGAATACAACAAATGGTTTATCAAAATTGAGTCTTCTCCACATATTTCTTTACATTCTCAAGAGTTTCTTTAACTCATTATTGCTAGTTCTTGTCTTGCATTTGAGCTTTTTCAATTCTTGTATTTCATGTTATTGTTTCACGTTCTTTTTGAAATACATTTGATCCAGTTTTCTTTGCAAAATGAGTGTTTTTCATTTGTTCTTTACATTGTTGTTAAGCAAGCTTCAAGAGAAATCGAGTGTTTATTCAAGTTTACGAAAAAACTTTTTAACAAAAATTTTTAAATTTATGAACTTCTTTGTTAACAGATTCAGTTTGTTTTGTGAGCTTTTGTGCAAGGGCAATTCACCATCTTTGACTTTATGGAAGATATAAGCATTGCATATTCAGTATTAGCATTTAAAATCAGACGGAGAATGCATATACGAACCATGAAATTCTTTAGACACAAACTTTTCGAGAAGTAGATCATATATGTTTTGAAAAATCAGCCTTTTCTGTTTCAAGTTCGTCCCATCTCCTTTTCAAGGGATTAACGTACATCCAAAGCGTCATGCATTTTCCTTTTTTAGTTCATGAAACAAACAAGACTGTCTTGTTATAGTTTTGTTCTGATAGAGGCATTAATATGATTTTGATTAAAACTTCCATACTCTTTGCAGTTGGTTAGGAAATGCACTATTAGTAGATAGGACACGTTTGTTGACAAATTGTTCTAAAATGATTGAAGTTGTTTGTCATTTCGTTATAAAGTTGTCTACTTTTAATAATGGATTTAGAAATGGGTAGAAAGGCCAGGTTTTTAGCAATGTTTGGCTTTAACCTAACAAACGTTTTTCTCCACATTGTCTTCCTAACTTCTTTAGCGCGTTCCAACTGATCAAGATAGGTTTTGGATGGTGGGTTTAAAAGTTTCATAAAGACTGTTTTGATTTGTGTAATTTCATTGGGTTTCACTTTGTCTTATCCAATTTTGATCTACTCTCACCTTTTCAAGTGTCACTGTCTCTTCCCCATTGGGGCAAAATTGTTTTGCAGGATCAGAAGTATCATATGGGATCTCATACAAACGAGGCTTTTCAGGATTGAGCTATCTTGAGGTACTCAGGATTAGCAAAGGTTGATCTACCATTATATGTTGCGCATTTGGTTCTATACATGTGAATTGGTCTGATTGACTGATTGCGTTATAAAGTATTTTATTCAAAAAACTTATTTGTTTGTCCATTTCAATCATGTTGTTCAATATCTCTTCCTTCCTTAACCTCTTAAATTCAAATGAACCTTACTTTTCTCTTTGAGTTGACCTTCAAATTGTGACCTAAGTTAACAGGACTCTTTTTATAGCTCATCGGGTTTTCTTGATTTACACTGAAATTTCATAGGTTTTTGTTTTTAAACCCTCTGTATGTCAATGTCTTTACGAGCTAAATAGTCCTAGAGTTTTATTTAACCTTTGTTTTAAGTATTTTATGATCACTCGTTCGCGGTCATTAAGGGCCATGTATTCTCAAGCTCAGTCTGTTTGGTTTTGACAGTGCAATCAGACAACTATCATGAATGCTGTAGCCTCCCTAGAGCCCGACTAGTTCTCAGGTTAGTTTTGTACACCTCTAGTCTTGAGTCAATGATGTGTTTGCTTCTTTAATTGCTTTTAAAAATCGCTTTTGTTTTTCCTCAGTTTCAAGAGTTAAATTGCAATTAATATTAGCAAGCGCAGCTCGCTATCAACACATTCTGTCAGCATTTTGGTCAACCTGATTCTCATTTATTACATATATGTATGAATCAGGGAGACATTGTATCATCCCTTCTCCAAAACATATGGTCCCCCCTAATTTTTTTTTTTAAATAAGGTGGGGGGGATTCAGGTTGCTCAGAATGTCGTCTTTCATTTGCAAACACATTACTTTCATCATGATTTTGTACCTGTTCCAATGGCGTATCAATAGAACTTGATTCTGCAGGTAAGACTTCCTGAATCTTTGCCATGAAACCGTAATGTGCTTCCAATTTCTTCTTTTCAATCTCTTCATATGATACAATCCTACTGCTTGTTTCATATCCTGAAATTGTATCGATGATTAGAATCTCTGAACACTTGCACTGGCTTGAATCTGCAAACTGTCTTTCACTCAACTTTTTCAACATCATCTTAAGCTCTTGCTCATGGACTGGCTCTTTATATTATTCCATTGCTCAAATGGGAGTTCATGTTCTTGATGATTGTTTCCTTGATTGTTTGAGCTGTCTTTTAGTGTTAATCTTTGAGATTTCTTTTTCTCGATCTTGATGAAAAGATCTTGAATAAATTTCGAAGGGGGGGGGAGGGGGGGGCTTTAACAAGTCAGAGTTAATGAACCTTTCAAACTGTACTTTGATCACACTTAGAGCGGATTTAGAATCCATCTCGTTGAAGTGTTTCTGCAATTGAGGAATGTGTTTATAAGTTATTCATGTGTTGAGATAACTGAAATCGTGAAGGTTCTGAAACTTTCATACAAAGGTTGTGCAAAAGCTTGTTGATACAATATACTCTGTTTTTCGAGAAGTTGAGTGGTTGATTTAAGTGCATTTAATTTGTTCAAGGAGTTTTCTTTGAAAATCTTTGCTTGCATCTGCTGTTTCAGTATCTATTGTTCTTTAAAACTTAACCCGGAGTGAAGTAACCTGGATTCCCATTTTATCGTGAACATTATGAAGTGTAAAATGGATTTGTTGGATCTTAAGTGGATATGATGTGATTGATGTTGTGGTTTTTTGAATACAATAGAACGTTCACAGGATTTTACAAGTCTAGATTAGAAACCGATAAAAATTTTAACGGGATTTTATAAAGTCAATAGAAAACCGTGATGATTTGATTCGGAATCAGGTCCAATGATGTAATTGTCTAAAAATAGATTATTTTTTGGGTTGGGTTACAGCTGTTTGTTTAATAGGTCACCAATACTTGAAACGTGCTAAAAATTCTGATGGGCCTGTGAGCTAGACAAAAACAAGTCTAACACTCAAATTCCTAAAAAACTGAAAAATGTTTTTAAACTTATAGTAAAACGAGTATTTTAGGGCTTCAAAAACTCCCCGTAACCAGCTAAAGACTAGTTATAGCGTAATCCGTCTAGTTTTTCTCTCTCGTTTTGGAGGTCAACGGGCCTAAAAAGACTTACGGATCAAAAGTTATGGCTGTTTTCTGAAACTCTTTCTATCACACAAGATTCTAGAACAAAGCGCAGTGATTTTTGTAAAAACCAATGAAAACTGGTAAAACGCAATTGGTCAAAACGCAACGAGTCTTGGTCAAAACGCAACGATTGTTGGTCAAAACGCAACGAATCTTGGTCAAAACGCAACGATTGTTGGTCAAAACGCAACGAATCTTTATCAAAAACGCAGTGGTTGAGATTTGGTCAAAACGCAATGCTCAAAACGCAGTCAATATAATATTCAAAAATATCCAAAACGCAACCATAAAAAAATTTCGAAATAGAGGTTTGATTATTTGAATATTTAAAAATTTCTTCTAACCAAAACGCAATGATTGCGTTTTGAACATGTTTAATAAAAAGTCAAAACGCAACTAAAAAAATCAAAACGCAGCATGAAGAATATCAAAACGCAACAGAAACTTTGCCAGAGAGTCAAACGCAACGACGAAATTTACGACTTTTTCTACTAAAAATCGCCTAAAATCACACCTTTTTGGACCTTTTAATTGATTTCTCTTGCACAAATTAGTTTTCTGATCTAGATCTTGTTAATATCATAAACATTCTCTCATCTAAGCACAAAAATTTCGTGGTTTGATTTTTTTTTTTCAATATTACTCAAGAATTTGATCCTTTGTTTAACACAAAACGAATAAACACGTAGCACTGATGCCAATTGTAGGATCCGTTTTACACTTCATAAATACAATCGATCACGAAATCGAAACTAGAAATGAGAAAGAAAAGATTGAGTTGTTGAGAGAGAGGAAAGAGGAGAGAGAACATGAGAGAAAAGAGAAAAGATATTTTTAGATATTTTGTACAACTTACTCTTTTCTAAATAGAAAAGAGTTTATATACCCCGACACTTAAAAGTGACGCGCGGGATATTTAACTAGACCGGGCTAGGGTTTGCTTGGGATTAAACCTAAAATTTTATACTATATTAGATTATACTATCGAGGCCCGATTCCCGATTTTATCCTATTACAAAATTAAACTTAATTAAAGACCGAAGCTCCATTGTCAGGAGTGAACGAAATTCCTTTGTTCGACTCAAATATAATTGAGGCTTACAATGTGGATTATGGACTTTTTAATAAAAATAAAATCATGTTACTTGGTCACTAAAAATAAAGTCATGTTGATGAAATACATTGTAGACTTATGGTTTATATGTAAAAATGGCTAAATATAAAAGACTGGAAGTAAAATAGGTTATTTATGAAAGTTAAGGGATTAAAAGTGTTATTATGGGATTGGGAAATTTGGAAATATGGGACTATTTTTGAATATGGACTCTTGTATATGTACACTTATGACATATATAAAATAATTATGTCTTGTGGTAAAAAGTTATAAGTGGTAAATATAAAAACATGGTTAAAATGACTTAATAAGGTCACCTAACTTTCTATCCAAAGTGTATAAAAATATACTTATTTTATATTTTTATAAAATAATACGACTCATGATGATTCAAAAAGTAAGAAAACTTGTCAATACGGATTAATAAGAAAATGTTATGGATAAAAACAAGTTATTAAATAATAAAGGATTTTATAAAAAAAAATTTATATAAACACTTTTTATAAAATTATTCAAACACGCAAGTTGGTATTTTTAACAAATCTATACATATTTTTATGATTCCCAAAAATGATATGATTTGTAATTTTTCAATTAAAAATATGAAGAGTTATGAATTTCGCAAAGTTTACGACAAATAATTCTTTTTAAAAGTTACATGTTCATGAAGGAAATATTTATTTTTGTAAACTCTCATAAATAAATAGAACTTTTCAAATACGAGAACGTGCTCGAAAGAATCACTAAAAACGGAGCTATAACGAATAAAATATGACGTTTACGGGTTTTACGATAATTAAAACTATAAAAATAACTCTATAACTGGTATGAACAGTAAAAGTACTGTTCATCAGAGGGTCAAAAATATGAAAATGTCAAATTATGATAACTCGTCCTAATACGAAAGTGTGGGCATAAGAAACGTCAAAATCGGGCTTAAAACACAAAAGTTATGCTATATTTACTACAACGATAATTATAAACGTTTTAACTAATTAAACACAATTTTACCAAAAAACATTAGTGGTGATTAAGTTGTTTCAGAAATTATATGTGGTTATCCAAAGTACTATATTACTAGGTAGTTTCATTATGAGCTTTTTTTTTTTTTTTTTTTTTTTTTTTTTTTTTCTTTTTCCCCTCTTTTTTTTTTTTTTTTTTTTTTAGGGGTGCTCGTTACGAACGAGTTGCTGGATTTTACAATTTAAAGTGTCCTTGCTCCTCATTCGTTTCACTACATGACCTCTTGATTTTTGATCGCCCAACGTTAGTATGGATGTAACTACAGAGACATGGTATATGATGTTAGTTAATCGAAGTACATGGTACTTATAGACCTTAAATTAAATAGGTGGCATCTGTCGATCTATTGACGCATTAATCTGTGATATTAGATTATCAGAACTCAAAGGTGGAGTTCCTTTAGCCCCACATTTTTACGATTTCAATGATTTATAACTATGGGGTGGAACATGCTTTGTTTTTATAACATTGGACACAAGTGGATATTTTATATATGGATTTCATGTTTGTCATAAGTAGCGATAAACAAGTTGAGCCCATTATCTGAACTGTCAATTGCATAGATGTTAGTGTTATTACATTATGTGAGCGCGAATTTTATGTAATAGATTCTATTTGGGGGAAACGGACTCCACGTTCGGGGTGACTTGCTATCAACGGAGAAGAATGTATAGCATGTCGAATTTGGGATGTTAGGTTAAACACTAATCGGCAGAAATTGTTATATATTATTGCAAGAATAGATCGCGAGCTTCAGTGTCATGAGCTTAGGAAAAATGTAATATGATTTTGTGATGTCTGCATGTGTTGCATTATCAGGGTATGTCATTGCGTCCGGCATATTATGATCTTATCAATAACCTATGAACTCACATCATTTATTGTTGACATTTTAAAGCATATGTTTTTCAGGAGTCAGTATGCATAAGGTGCCAAGGATACTTTGGTAATTGGGTTTTGGAAGTCGATGCTAAAGATATGGTTTGGTATTTATGGTTTTTTTTTCTTTTGGGGAAACTCATGTGTTGTGAACAGTATTTTGTTATAATATTAAGGAACAAGTTTAAAGCTTAGGGTCTATTTGTATCAATTATTTGTTAAATCAAATGTGATCAGTTTTAAAACGATTTTTGGTCGTTCTATATATTCTTGTGTTATTGATCTATGATGTACACCCCGGACCCTTATTCCGCTTGCGACCCAAATTTGGGGGTGTTACAATTGACAAGTCTCATCTCATATTTATTTGGAATTACTCCGAAAAGAGAAAATTGTAATGCCAAGTTTTTCTCTAAATGTGATTTCTGGATTTATATCGTGCAATTTCTTGGTCATCTCATTGATAGTCAAGGACTTCATGTTGACCCTGCCAAGATCGAAGCTGTTAAGAATTGGACATCTCCCACTACACCCACAGAAGTGCGTAATTCTTAGGACTCGCCGGCTTCATTACGATGATTTTATCGTAGTTTTTCGATGATTGCAAAGCTTTGACTAGATTAACCCAGAAAAACAAGAGTTATATCTGGGGCGAAGAAAAAGAATCAGCTTTTCAACTCCTTAAACAAAAACTCTGTGAAGCACCAATCTTAGCATTAACAGAAGGAAACAATAATTTTGTCGTTTACTGTGATGCATCTCTTTAAGGTTTGGACAGCATGTATTAATGCAAAGAGAAAAAGTTCATCGCTTATGATCTCGACAACTCACAAACCTCATGAAAGAAAAACTATCCACTCATGATCTTGAATTAGGAGAGTAATATTCGCTTCTTAAAAATCTAGGACATTACATATACGGTACAAAAGTATACAGTTTTCACTGATCACAAGAGCCTTCAACATATTCTTCGTCAAAAAGAATTGAATATGAGGCAACGCCGATGGTTAGAATTACTCGCAGATTTATTGTTAAATTTGTTATCATCCGGAAGGCTAATGTTGTAGCGATGCCTTAAGTCGAAAGAAAAAGAAACCAAACCTTCCGAGTCAGAGCATTATTCATTAACCGTTCATCCAAAATTACCTCTCAAAATTCTCGAAGCCCTAAATGAGCCTCAAAGAAAGAAAATGTCAAAAACAAGATCCTAAGAGGAATGTGACAAATCATTTGAATATTCGTCATGATGGACTCGGTTGTATCAAAAAACCGAAGCTGGTTACCACTTTTGGCTGTTTGAGAGACTTAATCATGCATGAGTCTCATAAATCAAAATATTCTATTCACCCGGGTTTTGATAAGATGTACCATGATTTAAAGAAACTCTATTGGTGGCCTAACATGAAGGCAATCATCGCAGAATATGTTAGCAAGTGTTTGACATGTTCTAGAGTTAAAGCAGAATGTCAAAAGCCATCGGTTATTGTACATACCGGAAATTCTCTATGTGGAAATGCGAAGAGGATAACAAATGGATTACTATAACCACCCAAGAATTTTCATCAAATGCAAAAATCATATTTTATCTTATTATCATAATTGTTCAGGAAATTTTTAGCTTTATATACTTTACTAGTAATTGTCAGTTTCTAGTATGTCATGTAACTTGCATACAACTAAAGTAGACGAGCTCACGCCAAACTATCTATGACAATCCTTTCTTTCATATATGTCAACCAAATTCATAAAATGTCAAAGTCAATTTCTTATATCCTTATTCGCAAGTACAATTTCCTATAATGTAACCATTCGCCAATGTTATATCACAAAGGGCTGTAAACCGTTATCATATACTCTAAAGCCTAAATCTCATGGCAAGTTTACATCTAAGTGAATTGCAACAAGATAATATGCATTATATACAAGTAATATGAACATCTCATTTGAAATATATTCTCCCTCCAAGTCAAGTACAATGTTTTCAAAGCACATGCAACAAGTCATTAATCCTTGGACATTCTATAATAGCCGTTTTACCTTCAATTTCTCTCCATCCACTTGTGTACAAGCGACTACACTCAATTACAATGTGTAATCCCAAATTATTTATTCATAAACTTTCATACAGTGCATTTTTACTCTTAAAACCACCTAATTCAAAACTCAAGAAAACCTAACGAGTTAATTACTTATACACTATGACCTGTTTCTTATTTTTATCCATTGTAAACCTGGAGTCATTTTGTTTAACTACGTTGGTTTCCAATTCTTTTCCTTTTTCTGCACTGTCATCAGACAGCCGGTGCTGTTCATTTGAACTGGCCGGTGCTATTGATGAATGGCACCGGTAAGCCGGTTCTACAGAGAGCTTTTAAGTTGATTTCCTAGATTTTTGATTTTATTATTTCTAGGGGAAGCTATAGTCTCTGTGTATCCTAATCCACACTTGTCTTTTGACGGTTTTTGCATTTCGACCATTTTTTGTAAAGATGAACTACTATTCTCGAAACTAGCTAGTTTTAGTCTTAGAGAGTTAACTTCTAATCTAAGTTCATTACAAGCATCACAATGGCTACTAGTTTCTTTACCTTTTTCTAATACGTCTAGCTTGGTTTTAAGTTCGTTAATGGTCTTCTTGAGCAATCCATTTTTAGTCTTTAGATGTTTGTTTTTGTTGATAATTCTAAGACTAATTTGGCCAAGTTTGTCATACTCATTTTCCCTAGATTCGTTATCTAAAGATGAGCTACTATAGTAAGGATCATCGGATAATACCTCGTTTGAGTGAGCCATGAGACAAATCTCTTCTTTCTTTGAGTCATCTCCACTATCGCTCCAACTTCCGACAACGAATGCCTTTTGATCACCGGAAAAGTTTTTGGGGCAATCACTAATGAAGTGATTTGGATCACCACACTTGAAGCATCTTCGTTCTTCCTTTTTATCTTCCTTGATTTTTCGGAAGTTCTTTTTGTCGTCATAGGGTTGTCGGACAAACTTGCCTCTTCTCCTAAAGAATTTCTTGAAATCCCTTACGGCCATTGCATATTCCTCATCATTGCTATCCTAGGAAGATGTATCATCATCACTCAAGACTTGTCTTGCTTTGAGTGCGAGAGACTTGTACTTTTCTTTCTTGTTCTTTGCAATCTCCAAGTCCTTTTCAAGAACTATTTCATAGACTTTGAGGTTGCCAACAAGTTCGTCTAGAGATAGCTTTGACAAGTCTTTGGATTCCTCTATCGCCGTTACCTTTGGTCGCCATTTTGATGGAAGAGCCCTCAAGAATTTCCTAACATGGTTACGACTTGAAAAAGATTCATCAAGTGCTTTAAGAGAAGTAATAATGGTATTAAATCTAGAAAAGGCACAATCAATGGTTTCATCATCGGTAATCGTAAACTCCTCATATTTTTGAACAAAAAGATCTATTTTATTATCTTTAACTTGTTTGTTACCTTGATGAGTAGTTATTAAAGAATCCCAAATATTTTGAGCCGTGTCACACATGAAAATTCTTTCATATTCCTTTTTAGGTAAAGCATTGTATAAAACCATTTTAGCTTCATCATTTTTGGAAAGCATTTTCTTTTGATTTTCATCAAGTTTTTCATATGGTGTAACAACATCCTTGCCATCCTTGTCTTTGATGGTAGGTTTGTAGTTACCATGAGCTATGATATACCAAAGATCAATATCCTTAGACTTCACGTAAGTTTCAAAACGGTTTTTCCAATATATAAAACAATTTGCCTCGAAGAGAGGTGGTCGTTGCATAGATTGACCTTCTTTGTAGTTTTCCGAATCCATAATCGTTTAAAGATTTAAAATACAATTTATTTTAAAAACTTTGATAACCTAGCTCTTGATGCCAATTGTGAAAAACTAGAAGGGGGTAGAATAGTTTTAAAGTTTTAGCCTTTTAAAATTAAAAACACTTGTTGAACTATTTAGTGAAGTGATTTGGATATTTGATGGTTTCAGCAATTAAGAAGTAAGAGATGTAAAAGTGAAGAGAAAACAAAGTGTAGAAAGATTTCATCGGGACATAAGTATTTATAGTGGTTCGGCTACAAGGACACCTTCCTTGCCCTACTCCACTCCCCGAGTCACCTACTCGAGAGTTTGTTTATAGAAAATTTAGTCATTGAGCGACTTTTCATTGGCGGAGAAGCTTTCACATCGATGTACACTTTCTATAGATTCAAAAGATGATCACCGAATTGTTCTCACACACAAGAATTCGTTAATATACACCAACTAACTTGTTTTTAAACTACAACAATAGTTACAGCAAGAAGATCTCTTGAATGAAGTAAGAGAGAATCAAGATCAAATGTGTGTGTAGAAGCGTGCTTGAAACTTTAGCGTGTGTTGTGAAAGTTGACCTTGTTCTTGAAGTGTGATTGTTACTAAACAGATTTAAAAAAGATGCTAGCGAAAGAGAGAGATTAGTTGATTAGAGAGTGAAGATTAGATAATAAAGTGTGTTAAAAAATGAGCAATTGCTGGTATTTATAGCCAAATAATTTCTAGTAGGCCAGTTTCTGCCTGGTGGTTGTTTACCCAATGGCACCGGCTTGCAGTGTGAAACTAGGGGCACCGGTAAACAGTAACTAAATCTGGATTTTGATTTGCAAAATCTTGAGAAATCTTGTGTAATCTTGTGAGATTTTCCTTAGATTTGCTGCATTTGATTATACACTAAATGAAATAATTAAATGAATAAGTTTAAAATGATTTTGTGTAAAGTTAGGGTTTTTAAAAGATTTGTGTACTTTTTCAAGTTACATGTGCTTTTATACAAGTTTAGGAGATAGTAAAGAAATCATGTTTTGAGAGGATAAGAGGTTTGAGAGAAATGGTTTGTTATATTTTGTCATTAATAAAACCTTAGCCTAAGTTGATTGTAGAAACGTTTTGTTTAAAACCGGTTTATTTATATTAACAAAAGGGTTTATACGGAGGTTAACTAACCAGTGTAGTTAGTTAATAAACAACATGTATAGGCTTTGTGGGTGTAATCCTAAAAATTTACCAATTTAAACAAGTTACTCCATCTAAATCCATAGTACTCATCATTGTGGTCTCGAATAAATATACCAAGCCAAGTTCTAAAGTCTACAACATCACCGGCACACTCATATTTTATGGAATTTAGGTAAACATTTGGAAACAGATAAGATTAAATCCTCACAATATCTAACAAGGGTTATTGTGTGCAGGTTATGTATCAATTAATTTCACAAAAGTATGCTTGAAAAAAAATTAAATTTGAGCATAATTTAAGCATTTTAATGTGAAAAATAGGACAAGTATCATTCTAATTCCCATCCTCTCATACAACTTCCTTATTGTATAGATAAAACATTAAATACTGGAATTAAAAAGAATTAGAATGAGAAACTCCCCTAATATTTTGCTCGGTAGATTCTCCATGTTGAGTTTATGAGTAAGAATTCATGTTGTAAATGCACCTGTACTCCAGCATGACTATAATTACACACAGGATTCCAGATGATCGATACTTCACCAACTTCATCATTTTCGTTCAGAAGGTCATGTATTAAGCATAAGAAAACAAGTGCAATTTCTATCTCTGTGTATTCGTTGGTTAGACTCGAAATAATAACCTAAAACTGTACAGGAAGTCGATACGCCGTATCCATACCCTAGGATACGCTGTATTGATACATGTGTCGAATACGCTATATTCATTTAATGAATACACCGTATTGACTGTGCTAAAAAATAAAGATGATAACGTCTAGAAGGTCAATACGCTGTATCCATGGGGTTTGGATATGCCGTATAGACAGTTTGGGAAGACAGACTTGATAAAAATTAAAAATTACATTCTGGGTTGTCTCCCGGCAAGTACTTTTGTTTACAGAAAAGTCTTTAAGTAAGACTTCCCCTAATTTAATACCATCCTTATAAAACAATTTGGGGTCGAACGGGGTGCCAAATGGCATCATACTACATTCTTGATTAGGGAATGTATGACATACCTTTGTTTAAGATGATTCAAAGTCATGATATTAAATTTAATTCCTTGATAAAGTTTTAGTTGAAAATTTATTAGATGTACATGACTTGTTTCCAAAAGCTTATTTGACCTTTGTGCATTTTTGTTACACCCACGAAAGATTTGTTTTCAAATCTGATTTTATTTCATTATTTTTTCCGTTATCTGATTTTTGCTCATCGAGAAAATTATGTTAAAGGGGAATAGGTCATTAAAGTACAAAACATTTTGTTCCTCTTCAGCATATTTAGACAACTGATGTTTAATCTGTAGAAATCACAATTCTACAACGATATGTTGAGGGCATAAAGTGGGTTCAGTTGAGATATCTGATTTAGATGTAAGAGCATCATTGTAAACAATGGTTGGGATATTCTCATTTCTCAAAATCTTTATATAAAGAAGTCTATATAATCAATACAATTGAGCCGTGTGTGCTCGGGTGATAAAAAAACAAATGTAGATGACTTTTTCATTATCATTTTCCAAATCCATTTTCAAATCATTGTAGAAATTATTTTATAAGAAAATGAGTTTTTGTCAAAAACTACTGTGTATCTTCATTGTTCAGATATTCATCAAATGATATTCTAAGTGTCAATTTCATTGTTAAAGAAACTTATCATGGGTTCGAAAAGAGGTGTTTTCATTTGATGTCAATTATCATTGAAGACTAATAGCTGGGAATTTCGGTTTAACGGAATCTGAGGTCGAGAACGTCTTCATGCATACAGATCTTGATAGATATATAGAAAAAGAACTCGGTTACCAGTGTATTTATTAAGTTTTCTATCATGCTCGTAGTTAAGTAGTAAATGGTTATAACAGTCGGTAATGGTGCCAGGTATTTAAACCCGGCGTGTAGCCATTTAACGAAAGCCATAGGGCCGGTTTTTTATAAGTATAAAAAGCCTCTTCCATTCCAGAAGAGGTTGGGTGTGTCAATTTATAATATACATGTTTATTTTCTATCACTATGAATTTTCTCTTATTTCTTCTCTAGAATTTGCTAATCACTAGTCATTCATTGTGTTATGATTTTCCAATAACCATAATGTGTGTATAAGAGCATATGGATGATTAGCTAGATTGTTGTGTGTTTTTCTTGGTTAGTTTTATATCAACGTTTGGTTTTTTTAAAGGTTTATTAGTTCTTATCTGGTTTTATTTGATCTTTATGTTTGTGATGTTAGTAGCCCGGTCATGTTGTTATAGTTGCTTAGCGTATATAGTACCAAGTTAGTGCAAAAGTAACCAGGCAAAAAGGTTCAAAAGGGTGATTTTTAGGTGTTTTTAGGTGAAAAACCAAGTTTTTCAATCTAGCGAGTTAGGTTATTGTTTGTTGATCTTCATAGCGAGTTAGATCACTGTTCTAGAGAGTTGTCAGAATTGTACACTGTGTCAGAAAGTACTATGTCAGCGAGTTTTCATTTAGTGCAGGTAGCGAGTTACATGTAGCAAGTTATAGGTAGCGAGTTGGACACTAGCGAGTTAAAGACTAGCGAGTTACAAGTTTTTGAAGATCTTTTTCTAGCGACTTGTGAACAGGAACTCTGTCAATTTAATTTCTTGCCAGCGAGTTATCTACTCTCTTCTAGCGAGTTGAATAATAGAGAGGTAAAGGGTTGTTGAAGATCTTTTTCTAGCGACTTGTGAACAGGAACTTTGTCAATTTAATTTCTTGCCAGTGAGTTATCTACTCTCTTCCAGCGGGCTAAGCATAGCGAGTTACAGGTTGTTGAAGTTCTTTTTCTAGCAACTTGTGAATAGGAACTCTATTAATTTAATTTCTTGCCAGCGAGTTATCTACTCTCTTCTAGCAAGTTACCTCCAGCGAGTTATTGACTTTTTGGATTTTCACACTAAATTCTTCAACCTATAATCCTAACAAACTTGTACAACATGTTCAACATATAATACAATTCCAATCTACTTATTAACACACAATCACTAATCATTGCTCGATCAACTTAATCATCTCACAATCAATCACGATGGCTAATCTTTCGGAGGACATCCAATGTGCCGGTTCTGATACCCGACCACCTATGCTTGATAGGACAGACTTTGAATCATGGCAACAATATATTCGATTATATTATCGGGGTAAAGAGAATGGGGAGAACATTTTGAAGTCAATTGATGAAGGACCTTTTCAGATGGGAACATTTCGGGAAACACTGTCTAAATGAAATGAAGGTGCCTTACATCTAGGTCCATAACGACCTCGAGTCTACTCTGACTTATCACCAGCTGACAAGGATAGGTACAATGCTAACATTCGGGCAACAAATATTATACTTCAAGGATTACCAAAAGACATTTACACTCTCATCAATCATTACACTAATGCAAAAAGAAGATTTGGGATATGTGAAGACGATCCTGCAAGGTTCTGAATTTACAAAAGAAGATCGTAAATAATGTGAATTGTATGATGGACTTTGAACACTTTGTCAAAACAAAAGGGAGAAACCATTCATGGCGACTATTTGATGTCCCATTTTTCCAAGTCATGTCAACGATATGTGTGATCTTCAAGTTGACATGTCCAAATGACTGGTTGTGATGTCCTAAAGAAAGATCTTTAAGTAGCGTAGAAAGACAGTGAGTTGGATTTGATCCAAACAACTATATGAGAAATAATGATTATGAATACTACAAGTTATGCAGAATCTAACTTGTAATACTAAGAGTAACAATGTATACTAAACTTTGAATATATATTAATTACTAATATTCTACCTAGGTTACAGAATAACTATGAGAAACTTGATATCTAGGGATGTCTCTAACTATGCCATAGGGTTCCTTTTATACACTAAGGAAAACCCTAATGGGCTTACAAAACTTTTCTAACTTATCATGATCTACACATATCTTCTAATCAAATAAGATATACACATATCTTTTACATAAATAACTCACGCATCTTTATCTTTACTGAGTCTTCAATCTTTATCTATCCAGCAGTTATAAGTACTTAACAGTTGTATCTTCATAACCAGCAGTAGTAAGTACCAGCAGTACTAACTTTATGCTAACAGTTGTAACTTTACTCTAGTAGTACTAAGTTATACTAACAGTACTAAGTTACACTAACAGTGGTAACTTTTGTACTAACAGTAGGAACTACTTAGCATATTTTCAGTCTTCAACTCTGAGCAGTCTTAACATCTACTGGCAGTAGTAACTTTATACTAACATTACTAAATTATACTAACAGTAGTAACTAGTAGTAGTAACATTATACTACCAGTACTAACTACTTAGCATAATTCACATTATGTTTACTGAATAGTACTAAGTTGTCTTTGACAGCACTAATGTATACCTGAGCAGTAGTAACCATAAGTAGTCTTTTGATCCCAACAATCCACCCCTAAACTTGATGTTTATCTTTGAATCTTCAAGTTTCTTCAGTAATAGTCTTCATCATCATCAGGAGGATTCATACAAACACATTATAGACCTTTTTCTTGTTTAACCATAAGCTTAAGTAATTGATAGCACATTTCATTCCAGTAGTCTGCTTGAAGCTTTTGTGAGCTATAATTGTGTGATAGTTAATTGAGTGTGAGGGGATTATCTCATTACCCTACTAGACATAAAGATTGTGCATATAATGTTGAAACCCTTACTTAGTGAAACTGTCACAGGAATCAAACAATTTCCCATATCAACACCTTGTTATCAATGCTTAGGGACTTCTGTATAAATCATCATTATGAATCAGGCTCAAAAATCATTTTAAGCTCCCCACAACACCCTTTCATATTTCTGTTCTTACTGGACCTATATCGCACCATGCTTTGTTTTGACAACTTTCAGAGGATTCGTAATTCTTTCTCTGTCATACTTGAAGATCTTGATCACTGAAGATACCTCAGTTGAAGCTCCTCATCTTCTCCTTTATCAACTGGAAGTGTCCAATAATACCTGCTTTGATGATCTTGTAATCAACAATTGTAGGAGGTTTGTTTGCTAGTGGTACAGCATCAATTACTATAATACCCTCTCTCACTACCTCTATATGCTTTTTCATCTCTTCATCTTTAAGATCATCAACCTTTTCAGTTTCTATCTGCTCATCCACCTTTTGTTTCTTTGAACATTAGATTAAAGATCATCTCACCCCTCTTGTGGAACTTCTTTCTTTGTATTCTTTATCAGTTCTATCATCAGTATCCTTAGGAATGAAAGAATTTAACCTTTTCATCTCTTTTTAAACAATTTTTCAAAATTCTCCTTATAAGTTTTTCTCTTTAGTGTTAAGGAATGTTGTAACTTCCCAACATGTATGCTTGTGAGATAGGTAGACATTTGACTTCTCTTATGAGCTTTGGTGGGTGGATTTTTTCTCTTCTCTTGAGCTCTTAGTTCAGCAAAGTATTTTCTTCTCTTGTTCATCAATTCAACAAACAACTTTGACTTTTTATAGTGTGCATAGAAAGATCCATCTCTTTCTCTTGTATGACAGCGCTATTCAGCTAGTAATCTATCAGCCTCCATCATAGCTTGTTTATCCTCTCATAACTTAATCAAGGCTAAGTTGGCTTCTTCTTCCTTTTTCCTTCTGGTTCTCTCTTCTTCTATCTCTGCCTGCATCTCAGCCTCTAATTGTCTTGCAAGCTCTTCATCAGCAGCAATTTGATCTTTTATTTTCAAAGGTCTTTCAGGCTCAATCATTATACCCTTACCCTTATCTTTGATTGAAGGTTAAGTAGAAGAAACTGTTGGTTTATGTGTTTGTTCATGCTATGGAAGAAATGCCCTTTGCTCTGTGTCTTGTTACAATTGCTAGTAGTACTGATGTTCAGCACATCAGTTGTAACAGCTATGATTGTCTTAGGCTTTGCTACTTTGATTTCAATCAAGGTTTATGCTAAAGTCAACTCATCAATGCTAGTTGTTGGAGCATTAACAGTTGTAACTACCTCAGCAGTTTGTAACCAGTGTAATTTATAGGAAGCTCAGCAAGTAACAATGTTCCTCTAGCAGCAGTTATCTTCAAAACATATTATTCACTCACCATGAAGATCATTAACTCCAAACATTTCTTCATTATTCAACTGCTCTTGAGTTTCATCAATCAAATTGACATTTTCATCTTGATCAATCTCTGCTATTTTCCTCCCCTGTTTAGATGGATCCCTGGTGATCCCCTCCAATGGCAGTATTTCTCTCATAGGACTCAATCTTGCTAGTAGCACCAACCTTCCTTAACCTTCTTAATCCTGTAGGTATTGACCTTCTCTTCCTTTCTAGCTTCTTGACTCTTTTCTTTAAAGTGGCAATCTCCTTTGCCTGAGCAGTCTTTGCTGTTTGTAGGTCAAGAACCTATTGTTGTAGTTTGGTACATAAAACCATCAATTTATGTAGTTCAGTCTTTACTTACCCTTGGTTGGGCGTCATTGGAAGGTGTAGGTTACACTTTCTCATGCCTAGGGTCATCTTGAGAAACCTTACTTTCCTTCCTCTGTCTCCTCTAGACTTTTGTTCTTTTTGGGTGTAAGGTTGTAGATGGTTGGTCTTCAATAGGTATTTGAGTTGGAATTAGTTGGATGGCCTAATCCTCACCTATTTTTAGAAGATTGAATCACATAATTATCAAAACAAGGTTGTAACTACCCTAGAAAAAGTTCATCTGATAGTCTCCTCATTATTGGCAAAAACTTTGTCTTGGTGTGGGAGATATAACAAGGATTTTCTTATGATTATTCATTTCCATCACTTGCTTATTCAGGAAGACTTGCAGGAAAATCTTGGAAACAGAAAGATATTTAAACACCTCCTTAATAAGTTTTTCACAATATTATCAAAATATACATAGACAAAAATTAAAACTTTTGGTTATGGCAAGACAGATATGTGCAGATGCCATAGTGCTGCTAATTTATTCCACAGTGGTTTTAGCACGTAAGACAGGTTGCAGAAAATGGTGTGTATTCAAGACTTTATTGGGTGTGAGAAGAGTTGGTCCTTTGTAAAAGGTTACCTCTTGATGAAGGTTTTTTCATACCTATTTTTGCTTAATTCTCAAAGAAATAACATCATTAGGTAAATAGACAGTACCTTCAGCATCATCAAAGTGAATATCACTTCTTATACTTTCCTTCATGATGATTACCTTCTACTTATCAACTAGGGCTTGTATCTGATCTTGGCCATTAACCTTCTTCACCCTTGCAGTAGCCTAAAACTGTTTAAATTCATGGAGATATTAGAGTGTTTGGGATTTCACCGTTTAATTAAGAAGCATACGTAATTGATTTAGATTTGAGAAAATCAATAATTTGCTCAAACCCATTAGATTCGGCAGGTTTCTTTAAAAAGGCGACTAAATTGTGAGTTGCAGCAAATGTAGGTGTTGACATTGTGATGGGTTTGATGATTAAAGATGAAATTGAGTTAGGGTTTATGGTTTAGAGAGTATTTGAATGATTGAAAATGATTTATGGTAATGTCTAAAAAAAAAAAAAAAAAAAAAAACTTAATTGAAGAAATAGTTTTATATTTATTTAAAAAGTACCCTTAACAACATTAACTTTAAATAGCAGCATTATGTATAAGTCCTCAACAGTATTAACTAACCTAACAGCAGTAAGTTATGCCTGGCAGCATTAACTTATGCCTAACAGCAGTAAGAGAATACTTAGCAGCATAAATAGATACGGGCAGCAGTAATTTAAGCCTAACAGCATTAACCTAAGCTTAACAGTATTAAGTTTAAGCAAAGCAGCATTAACATTAAAGTACCAGTAAACATTTCATTTCAAAAAGTATCTCACTAACTCTCTTTCTATTTTTCATCTCACATCATCTCTCATTTCTTTTAGGTCACCAATTCACTCTGTCTATTTTTAAAAACACACAATCCTCTTTCTGTTTTAGTACTTTAATATCTCTTATTCTTTTGCTCACTCTATTGCACTCTTTCTGTTTTTATCACACAGCTCTCTTTCTGTTTTTGGCTCACCAACTTCTCTCTGTTCTTTTATGTTTACCAAAATCTCACAATGAATAGACAATTTTGTACCAGGTGCCATCAATTCTTTCAGTTTCATACTGTCCTCCCCACTTCCAAGTGGGTTATCTCTTGAGAGAGGTGGGTCATTAGACTTTTAGATACAGTCTCAAACCTAGTTTGAACTACGACATCCCCTATAAGGTATCTTGGCACCAGGGGACCACTACCAGAACCAGTTCCTAAGAAAAAACGACTTGGACTCATTAGTATTGCATGAATTGTGTCTTAGTTTCATAGGTTACCATGTCCCTGCTCTGCCTCTAGATAGAAGCGTAGTGGCATTCCCTTTCCATTTCTATTACCCAACTCACTTATGGCAGCCTCATCACCAACCTTTTAGGGGGACTGTAACACCCCCATTTTTACAATATAGCAGCAGAAGCTAATCTGGGGTATTACTTCATGGATACAACAATCATAATCATAGAAAACGACTCAAAAGAGACATTGTTGGAAAATTTTAGTTATCATTCATTATATTCAGAGTTTTTACAAAATGCAGGTCCCAAAATCTAAAACATCATGTTTGAATGATAACAGTTCAGCCATCTTCGAGTCCATGCCACTCCGTGCCGCAACTTGCTTAATTACCTGAGATAAACATGCTAAAAAGTCAACACAATGGTTGAGTGAAATTCATAGGTTTGATATAAACAGTTTGAATACAAGTAATAGTATAATAATTGTATAAACACAATTATTATGAAAATGATATTGTTATGATCTTGGGTCATGTTATTATATACCCGTTATTAGTAATAATTGCAACGAATACAATTATCATAATAACAATGTATTATCCCGTTATTGCCTTGTTTGGTCTGTTTGGTCTTGTTCTCATGTCACCAACACATTATCATCCAAAGTCAATTTAACGACTCGAAGAGCTCATATATCAACATATTAACATCCAAAGTCAATTTAATGACATGAAGAGCTCATAATATCAACATATTAACATCCAAAGTCAATTTAACGACTCGAAGTCAAATTTAACGACTTGTAGGATTTATTACTCTAACATTAATATCCAAAGTCAATTTAACGACTCGAAGTCAAATTTAATGACTTGTAGGATTTATGAAACTAACAGATTAATATCCAAAGTCAATTTAACGACTCGAAGTCAAATTTAATGACTTGTAGGATCTATGATACTAACAGATTAATATCCATAGTCAATTTAACGACTTGAAGTCAAATTTAACGACTTGTAGGATTTATAACTTAGACATTGATTGTAATGATACATCAGATTAGCATATAGTCTGGTAAAACATTTGTATTCGTTATTTATAGCATGTATCCCCCTTGCGGGTTTATGAAAGCATTAAAGAGATTAAAAGTGAGGCTATGAACTCACTAAGTCATTGAAAAACAATCACATTGTTATAAGATAAATGAGTATGTAAAAGAGTTTGTAACAAGCATGTATCCCCCTCGCGGGTTTATGAAATTATGTAAATAAGTAAAGGCGAGGTTATGAACTTCACCTGATAGGTAGATGTAATAATTATTCTGAAATGAAAGCTGACGACCTTATCACAATCTTAACCGGGGAAGGTTGATATAGTAAAATGATAGTAAACATCTACGTCATGCAACCTGTAGGTAAATATGTCAAGGTCTTAAGAAGTTTTGTTACATCTTAGAACTTTAGGTTTAAGTGTTATGAGTGTTGATTGGTACATGGATGTTTGGATATTATTGTATCACGTTCGGCCTCATATAATTCAGAAGTATTCAGGTTCAAAAGTTTGAGGAGATTAGGGCACTTTTAAATCATTAAACCCAACAACTCAGGGTAGAACGTATATACATAGATGAAACCCCTTAATATGAAGCTCCCTAGTATTGTGATATGATATAATCGGTTTTAAGCGTTTTGATCAATATCTATGTAATGTGAAGCAATTGAGAGAGCTGTGTAATTGATAGGTATGTCTTGTAAGGTTTTAAATGATTTTTATACTTTTTTCAAAATGTTACATTTTAGATCTTGATAGTTCTGAAATTGGCTAATTATTAACATTGAGATTCTATATCTTTTATCTGAACGAAGTAAGCGTTGTTTTTTTGATGCTTGTTCTTTTTGAGTAGGGGAGAGCACTGCATCCTGCCCCTGTTTCTTAAGGGGTTTAAGAAATTTTGCTTTTTCATCTAAAGAAGGATCTAAAATGTAATTTTGGAAAAAGTTTAAAAGGTCATGTTTTAAATAAAAACCTTACAAGACATAACTTTAATTAACGCTTCTCGTGCTTAACATTTCTAGATATTGATCAAAACGCTTAAAATCGATTATATCATATCACAATACTAGGGAGCTTCATATTAAGGGGTTTCATCTTGGTATTACGTTCTGACTGAGTTGTTGGGTTTATGATTTAAAGTGCCCTAGCTCCTCAAACGTTTACTGAATGACTTCTGAATTATGATGGCCCGAACGGTGATACAATAATTCCAAACTCTTCAATCAAACTCATAACTCTTAAAACTAAAGTTCTAGAGTACAAACTTCTTAAGACTTGACATATTTACTCAGGTTGCATGACGTAGATGTTTACTATCATTTTACTATATCAACCATCCCCGGTTAAGATTGTGATAAGGTCGTCAGCTTTCATTTCAGAATAATTATTACATCTACCTATCAGGTGAAGTTCATAACCTCGCCTTTACTTATTTACATATTTTATAAACCCGCGAGGGGGATACATGCTTGTTACAAACTCTTTTACATACTCATTTATCTTATAACAATGTGATTGTTTTTCAATGACTTAGTGAGTTCATAGCCTCACTTTTAATCTCTTTAATGCTTTCATAAACCCGCAAGGGGGATACATGCTATAAATAACGAATACAAATGTTTTACCAGACTATATGCTAATCTGATGTATCATTGTATCATTACAATCAATGTCTAAGTTATAATCCTACAAGTCGTTAAATTTGACTTCAAGTCTTTAAATTGTCTATGGATATTAATCTGTTAGTATCATAGATCCTACAAGTCATTAAATTTGACTTCGAGTCGTTAAATTGACTTTGGATGACAGCCAACATCAGTCCTCGTAAAATGGTTGCCATTTGACAAACAGTAATATCCTTTTAAGCTTAAACCACCGAGCATTGTTAGATATTTTGATCCTCTACAAAGTTTTAGTTTTTACAATATTTGAGGTTACTATAGAAAAAAGTTAGAGATAATACCATTTACTACATGGTGTGCAAATCTGCTTACCTTTGTCATTTTCGTCAGTAACAATTCATGCCGACGTCGAATCGGTTGATTCCACCAGCAAAAATGATCACTAAGAACATAGGGCTAAAACCTATTGTTTTCACTTAATATTCATATCCTATTGATATTTCTCAGATCCTATGTTTTATAGACTGATCCGATTCTGAACTAGGGCCTAGTTTTAGGTTTTAGGGTTAAAACTAGATTATGGTTTTCTGGGTTTAATTCTTGAATATTGTTGTTGAAATGATGATAGGATATGATTGTTAATGTTGTAATTTAACTTATTTGAGTGTTGGTTTAGGGTTATGATGGATAAAAACCAAGAAACATGGTCATGATTTTACGATTTATTCCTCAGGTTAGGGTTTCTATTTACTTTTCAATTTGGTTTTTTAAGGCTTAAAAAATAGTATGAAAGTTTATGAATAGAATATTTAGTGTTTTACACATTAGAAAATTAATATAGTAGCTTGGTACGTCAATTGATGGTTAAGATATTAGATATGAAAAACGGAGGTAAAACAGCTATTTTAGATGTCATGCTTAATGAATTGTACATTGTGCTTTTAATTACTTGTACTTTACTTGGAGGGAGTTTATATTTCAAATGAGATGTTATATTACTTGTACATATGCTTTAGTAGCTTGTATATTCACTTTAGATATTAACCCTTCATGAAATTAGGGTTTTAGAGGAATAAAACGATAACGGTTTTAAAAAGCTGTTTTTATATATCGTTTAACAAATGGTGACATTATAGCGGAGCAAAAATGTACTATGTAATAAGCATATCAAGATTATTACTTGGACATTTTATGATATTTGGCTTGACATATATGAAGATGAGGATGGCCATAGTAGAGTTGCGTGAGCTCGTCTACTTTAGTTAATGTAAGTTACATGACATACTTAGATATTGACATACAACCTAATTGTAATAGAAGGGAAAAATTTCCACCTAACAATATTATAATAGAGAAAAATAGGTTTGTATTTTGATGAAAATTCTTGGTTGTATATTGGACCACCAAGACCGAGTTACCTTAGTGTCTCGACCACTTTGTTAATGATTAAATAAGTGTTAAATAGGAGTTTTTAAGTATAAACTAGCAAGTACTAATTATACTTAGCAGTTTTAACTTTTACTTTAACAGTTTTAACTCTGTCTTCAATAATTATACAACAACATGCCTCTATTCATCACAAGCACACTAGTAAAGACTAGATAAACATGTGAGAATTCATGAGGATCCATATTTATGCATAACCCATGAATAAGAGTTAGAACTGTTGCCCATATACAGTAACCTCCCCTCAACTAATGCAGCTACAAATTAAGCATACCAATGCTTGCTACTAGAAAATTAAATCTGCTTACATCAAAGGCTTTAGTGAGAAGATCTGAAACATTTTGATCTGTATGAATCTTTTCTATCTCAATCAGTCTCTTCTCATAAGAGTCTTTAATGAAGTGATGCCTTATTTCAATATGCTTTGTTTTAGAATGATAGACATGATTCTTGACAACACAAATAGCACTCTCATTGTCAACATGAATCTTTGTCTATATGAAATTATATCCATAATCCAACAACTAATTTTGGGTCTAAAGCAATTGACCACAGCAATGAGAAGCAGCAATATATTCAACTTCAGTAGTTGAGTTAGCCACCATAGTTTGCTTTTTACACTTCCAAGAGATTAACCTTGAACCAAGAAATTAACAACCACCTGTTGTGGATTTCCTGTCCAAGCTAGCACCTGCATAGTCACTGTTTAAAAAAGCTTCCAATATTAAGGGAGAGTCCTTAGGATACCAAAGGCCCAATTTGGGTCGACCTTTTAGATATCTAAAGATTCTTTTTACTGCATACAAATGGGAAACTTTTGGCTGAACTTGAAATCTTGAGCATGCATAAACTGAGAACATAATATCTGGTCTTGAGGATGTAAGATACATCAATGACCCAATCATTGATCTGTATAAATGTACATCAACATCCTCACCATTTTCATCTTTTGTTAAAGCCTTGTGAGTTTCTATAGGAGTACTGGCTGACCTTATGCTTAGCAGGTCATATTTCTTCAAGATTTCTCCAACATACTTGTTCTGACTTATGAAAATCCCATTTTATTTCTGCTTGACTTGTAAACCCAAAAAGAAAGTAAGTTCTCCCATTAAACTCATTTGAAATATGTTGTGCATTATCTGATCAAAATCATCACATAAAGACTTCTTAGTGGAACCAAAGATGATGTCATCTACATATACTTAAACTAGTAGAATATCACCCTTGAGTCTCTTTATGAACAAAGTCTTATCAATTTGTCCCCTGTGAAATCCATTATCTAGTAGATAGGTAGAGAGTGTCTCATACCAAGCTCTAGGAGCTTGATGTAGACCATATAAGGCTTTTTCCACTTTGTAAACTTTGTTTGGAAATTCTAGATCCACAAAACCTAGAGGTTGGCAAACATATACCTCCTCTTCAATAGTGCCTTAGAGAAAAGCACTTTTAACATCCATCTGGTACACAGGAAAGTTCATGTATGATGCAAAGGCTAGAAATAACCAGATTGCTTCAACTCTAGCAACAGGAGCAAAAACCTCATCATAATCAATGCCTTTTTCTTGTTTATGTCCCTATGCTACCAGTCTGGCCTTGTTCCTTACTACTATTCCCCTTTCATCTTTCTTATTTCTATACACCCACTTTGTACCAATAGCCTTTTTGCCATTAGGTAAATTAACTAAAGTCAAAACCTTTTGAATTTTGAACTGAAGCAGTTCCTTTTGCATTGCTTCAACCTAACTTTCATCATTAAGGGCTTGAGATATCTTTGTTGGTTCATGTTGAGAAAGGAAACAAGCAAATAAGGAGTTCTGGAAATCTTTATGATTTGTCCTTCTTTTCTTTTGAATGTAACTAATCATAGCATGTTCTCCAGAACTCTTCTTAATCTTTCCCCTTGTTTGAACTGGTGACATTGGATCTCCTATAATCTGAGCTTTAGGATGAATAGAGTGTATCCTAGTTGTAGGAATAGGACTGACAACAGTGGAAGGTTCCATGTTGTTGAAATCAGCCTCTGCATCCACACTTTCATAAGAATAATCATCATCATAGGCATTGCCAAATATACCAGTTCTTTGCATTTCAGCAGTATCCTCTAACTCAGGCATGAGAGGATCATGTGGAGGACTGAAAGTTCTTGATGCATTAGCAGCATTAACATCCTTGAATAAGTTAGTAGTATTAACTGGTGTACTAAAGTATTAAAACTGTTAGTACTGCTGGTTCTATTAACCTTTTCTTAAAGAAGTTGGTTATTACATTGTGCATCAAACTCTTTCCTAACAACATCTGATTGCTCTATAGCCTCCTTCTCTTAATTCATCATTCTGTCAAGAACATCCTTTAAGGCTTGATCATACTCACTTGCTGGTTCTTGTACATCCTTATCACCAGCAGCATTAAATGTTATATCATCTCCATCCTTGTCATCTAAGCTATTGTAGCTTGAAGAGATAGAAGACCATAATGGGAACATAATATATTGTTGAGTAGACACATTCTTTTCTTTAGTATGTCCATCATCAATATTGTTCTTTAAGCCTGTATCACCATTAGTGTCTTGTTAAACTGCATTTTTGTTAGTTTGATTTCCTACAGATGCTGGTTGATAATTCATAGAATTTGATAAGGAATCAATATCAAAAATCCAGTTAGGTCCTTGTCCTGCAATATTTGGCTTATTTTCAAGAAATTTTACATTCAAATTCTCTTCAACTTTTCTGGTTTCAGTATTAAATACCCTGAAAGCCTTGCTATTCACAGAGTACCTAACTAAAAATCCTTCTTCAGCCTTCCCATCAAATTTGCCTAAAGGGTCAAGGGTGTTTAGGATAGTGACAAGACATCCAAAAGGTCTCATAAAACTTATGCTTGGTGCTCTACCAATAATAAGTTCATAAGGTGTCTTGTTATGAGGCTTGGTTACTAAAACCGTATTCAGGACATAGCAAGCAATATTAACTGCTTCAGCCCAAAATATAGTAGGTAGAAGTAAGTCTGCTAGAATGGTTCTAGCTGCCTCAATTAGGGTCATGTTCTTTCTCTTAGCAACTCTATTTTGTTGTGGAGTTCTGGCAACACTATATTCCCTTTTTATCCCTTTTTGCTCATAGAATTCATCTATTTCCCTATTTTTGAATTTTGTCCCATTATCAGACCTGATTACTTTAACCTTATGGTTTAATTGGTTTGATACTTCTGTTATAAATTTCTTAAGTATCCCACTTGTTTCATTCTTATGAGCTAAAAAGAAAACCCAGCTAAACCTGCTAAAGTCATCAGTCACT